>WNLI01071101.1:0-17523 GCA_025802215.1 Wirenia argentea
AGGTGCCTGTTCAGGCGGGCATGCCCAGTGAGGATACCCACCACCAGCCTTAACTGTGGCCTACCTAATCTAAGAAGATTTTTTGCATTCTTCTTACTTGGTTTCGTAGTGAACTCATGTGCTTGACGAGCCGCTGGATATTCTGCCCAGTACTCACAGTGTTTCGTGTGACACCAATCATTAATTGCTGTTCTAGCCGACCTGGCTGTAATTCCAAGTGCTGGTTCGGGACCTATATAAGGCATGCTTGCCGCTTGTCGTGCTAACTCATCCGCTGCTTCATTACCTATCAAACCTGTATGGCCAGGGATCCATAGTAGTTCGACCCTGTTGTTTCTTGACACCACTGCCTTAAGCGCATTGATGCACTCGTCAACCATTTTAGATCTAACCTTCTCCGAGGCCAATGACTTTAAAGCAGCTTGGCTGTCTGAACATATGTAAATGTCTTTGTCTTGATATGCTCCCTCTAGGCATGTCAAAGCACATGTTAGGATCGCATGCATCTCAGCCTGGAACACTGTTGCATACTTACCCAGAGGTATGCTGATGTCGTTTGTTTCATCAGTGAAGTGAATTCCTGCACCCGATCTTTCGAGGTCTGTGAGACGAGATCCGTCTGTATAGCATACTAATGCCTCGGACGGCAGTAATTGACAGCCCTGATTTGCCCATTTGTCGCGCTCTGGAATGCTGACTCTGAATCCCTTCTCGAAAGAAGTGTGGGGTATGATGTAATCGCTACGGAACCTTAAAATTGGCATGGAGTCCATCCTGCTCCTGATCATCGCATGACCTACGTTGTCCGCTCTTGGAGACCACTGGTTAGCATGTATCATTCTGTAGCACGCTGCCATTGCCTCACCCATAAGAAAGATATGCAGGGGGGGTAAGTTTAGTAATACCTCTAGTGCTGCAGTTGGGGTATTCTTCATGGCACCTGTCACCATGACACAAGCCAGGCGCTGGACCCGATTGAGCTGTTTTTGGATAGAGGCAAGTTCCGTTCTTGCCCACCACACTACAACGGCGTATCCTAATATGGGTCTGATGACGCTGGTGTATAGCCACATGGATATACTAGGGGTGAGACCCCATGTCCTACCCACTATTCTGCGACACTGCCACAGTATACCTATCGCTTTTTGACACCTTGTGTTTACATTGGGTGTCCAGCTGAGCTTACTGTCTAATTTTACGCCTAGAAACTTTACCTCATCACTGAGCTTTAAGGTGGTTCCATTTACCTTCGGCAGTATCAATCCTCGTGTTATTCTTTTCTTCGTGAAAAGCACTAGTTCAGTTTTGCTGGGGTTAATCGCTAGACCTGTCTCCTCACACCATGACACTACTCTGTTTAAAGCTGACTGCATACGTAAACTTACGATGTCTAGATGCTGTCCCACTAGTAGCACTGCACCATCGTCGGAGTATGCTTGCATATAGTAGCCTTCCTCATTGAGGTTACGTACTAGTTTGTCTACTACTAGGCACCATAGAAGTGGTGACAACACCCCTCCTTGCGGAAACCCTCTATGTACGATTGCTGTATTACTTTCCTCGCCCAGACTTGTTTGAACCGAGCGTTGTTTTAGCATTGCGCCAATCCATCGGATGACAGTATGGTTTACGCCTGCGTAACCTAAAGCCCTTTCTATAGCCTTGAATGGAGCATTGTCAAATGCACCTTCTATATCGAAAAATGCACCCAGTGCATACGCATTCCTATCTATAGCTATATCTATTCTGGATACTAACCGATGTAGCGCAGTCTCCGTAGACTTGCCGCTCTGGTATGCATGTTGATTTGCATGCATAGGGTTACTTAATAGAATGCCTCCTCGTAGAAACCAGTCAACCATCCTCTCGAGTGTTTTCAGTAAAAAGCTGGCCAGACTGATGCCTCTGAATGATTTCGCTAGTGCATATGTTGCCTTACCTGGTTTAGGTATGAATACCACCTTAATGGTCCTCCATGCGATTGGAATATACCCTAAGGCAAGACATGCTTGAAATATTCTGCATAATGTCATACTCAGAATAGCTAGTCCTTCCTGTAGAAGTACAGGGTATATACCATCGTTACCTGGAGACTTGTATGGAGCAAATGACATGATTGCCCGTTCCGTCCTTTCCACTGTTACAACTTGGTTGGCCGTTCGCCACATGTCGTCTGTGGCATTGCTATAGCCACTGTTGTCCTGCGTTTGTGTTTGACCTAACTCACATCCCGGGAAATGGGTTTCTAGGAGGTGTGCAATAACTTGCTCCCTGTCTGAGGTATATTCCCCGGTCGGTAACTGCAGCATTCCAGGCTGGGTGGTCCGATCGCTTATCAACATTTTCCTAAGCCTTGACGCTGTTGCTGTATTTTCTATACCTGTACAGTATGACCTCCATGTTTCTCTCTTAGATTGTCGTATCCTCTTCTTGTATTCCCTCTGTTCTCGCCGGTAGACTTCCCAGTCCTCCGGTAAGCCAGACGCGAGTGCGCGCCTATAACTCTTTCTGCTATCTTTTCGTTTTTCTGCAATGTCTTTATTCCACCATCGTGTCTTTTTCCCTTGCTTAAGTTTACGATTAGGGCAGGCATCCTCATATGCGCCCATAATAGCACTGTTGAGTATTGTTAACTCTGTCTCAACGTCATCTATCGTCTTTATCTGAGCTATTCTGCCTCTCATGCGTACTATTAGATTGGCCCTATATTCATCCCAGTTTGTGGTTCTGGGATTCCTATAGTATATAGGCTCTGGTACATCAGTCTGTATATGGAAGCGAATCTGCCTATGGTCTGAGAGTGACACTTCCTCAGATACTCGCCAGTTATGGACATCTTGAGCTATATCATTAGTTGCTAGTGTTATGTCTAAGACTTGCCTGCGATTTACAAACACGTAGGTTGGTGCATGGCCCCTATTCAGTATTTCAAGATTGGTACCACTCAGAAACTCAAATAGAGCATCACCTCGCGCGTTGGTATCAGTGCTGCCCCAGTTGAGATGGTGAGAATTAGCATCACATCCTATAATGAGTTTGATCCCTCTATTTCTACAATACTCAATCAACCTTTCCATTTCTGGTGTAGGTGGCGGGCTAGGCGAGTCATAAGGTAGGTATACCGACGCAATAATAATTTTTTGTCGGATACCTGCAATATTATACTCAATACTAACTGTTACTACATCACGTGAGCTCAATTGTGGTAAGAGGGAGGCTGTCACTCCCCTTGAGGTATATATGCATGCCCTTGGAGAGTAATCACCATCCCCCCTGTACAATGTACCTTTGGTGCTATCAAGACCCTGTATTTGTTTATCACGAACCCATGGTTCGTGAATGATTGCGACGAATGTCTGCAGACTTGTAAGGCAATAGTCGAGCACAGACGTTGCCCCTTTACAATGCTGCAAGTTAATTTGAATAAACTCTAGGTGGGAAGACATTTTTGCTTATAATATCCACCCTTCATTGCCTAAGAGATTTATTCCTTTGAAGGCCTTTCTAGAGCTCGTTCGGTACTGAAACGTATCCGGCAGAGCTCATAGTAAGGCCTCATCCCTAGAGATCGGATGACCTCTAGGGATGCTCGATCGATGCCAAACACAAAGTGAGTGGCACCGCCTTCCTGTGTGCGGTTGTACAACCGCCACCTGTCAGTCCTCAATCCTGGGTTCTGTCCTGAGAGACTTGCACGCACTACAGCCTGGTCATCCTGACGACCAGGGATGTAGACGTGCACTCTCTCAAGAAGACCCAGGATCTCTAGGCCTCCTGTCCCATCAAGGACTATCCCGGGGATAACCTCGCCCACCCAGGTGCGAGTAGCCTGGTCGGCACAGGTTAGCCTGAAAGCACCCTGTACCATGCCAGACTCCTCGAACCTGAGGGGCGGGGCAGGGTCCCTCGGCGTCGCACGCCTCACCTCAGTGGCGACACGGGCCCGGATGGCATCCCGTTCGTCATCTGTTATCGGCCGGCCAGGGTGGTCCCTCAGGCCGATATCGACCTGAAGGGCCCTGGCTGCCGCCTGAGCATAGCTCTGGCTCTCCGCTACCTTGGCCTGTTTTGCCTCCTTCTCGTTACTCGGAGGAGTTTCCCCCTCCGGTCGTCCTCTTTTGCTTGAGGGGGACCGCTTGGCCGCCCCCGCCGCCTCATCGAGTTGCCTATCTAGGCATCTCGCCCTAGCTACGGTCCACGCGGGGTTTGTGGTCCCCGGGGCCGGCTCCCTAGCCTCGCAATCGCCGGATCGCATTGATTCGACGATCGCCTCTCGAATGAGCGCCTGTCGGCGCACCCTTTTTAGTCTCCTCCACCCTGAGCCGCTTTTGCCTACTGGCCTGTTGTTGCGATGGGAAGATGAGGAGTTGGTGCCCTCACCTGCCTTGTCCATGTCACCAGACATGGACTGGCAGGGAGCTCCCAAACCACCCATCTTCCCCGCGTCCTTCTGACCTTGACCTTTCGACTGGTCCTGGGTTGGTGCTGACACGAAGGTCGCATCACCTGTGACCACATCTTCAGGCACCAAAGTGCCTGAATCTGTGGTCAAGCAGGGATCCCCCAACTTGCCAGCTACCAACCCACCCTCGGAGTTCGTCTCCATGGCCACGCTAGTGACGGTGCCCTCGCCTGAACTGAGCAAGGCCGTAGCCTCGTCAGAACAGGGAGCTCCCGACACTACCGTGTCCATGGAAGACTCCTCCCCCTCATCCTCCCTGAACTTGAGCATCTCATCCTCGTCCTGGCTCAAGTTCAGTTCGGTGAGGCTCGTAGACAGCGACTGCTCAAGGCAGCCGCTGTCTTCTACCTCCGCCGACGGCCGAACATCGGTACTTACTACCTCCGATTGTCCGACCGCCGGCGGCCGGTCGGCCTCCGAGGAGGTCGACCCACCCTCACCAACCACCTGCGTGTCAGCCAGCTGGCCAACACGCTCCATTCCAGCCTCCTTTTCCTCAAATTCTTGCTAGAAAAATTTTCCTCGAAATTTGCAAAATTTGTTGGTTTCCGCCATTTTGTTTTTCCGCACGCGCGGTGCGTCTAGCGTCCAAAGGATTCGGGATACCGATAGCATAACAATTACCGTATAAATAGCAAGCCAAGACACTACCTTTAGGCGACATGTGTCACACCATCTCAGACAACACGTGACCTGCTGACTAACTACCAACCACTTTCCCCGACAACACATGTCCTAGCATCTCAGACAACATGTGACTTGCTGACAGATAATATGTGACCTAAACTGACTAACAACCAACCACTTTGGCTACCGTTCCAGCCGACCCTTTTACCCACCATCTAGTAACAATGAGATGTGACCTATGTAACTGACTATCATCCAACCACTTCGCCTACCGTCCCAACTGACCCTTTACCCACCATGACACGTGACCTATGTATGCTTAACTGACTATCATCCAACCACTTCGCCTCCCATCCCAACCAACCATTTACCCACCATCTAGTAACCATGACACGTGACCTACCGACTAACAACTAACCTCTTGGCCTATTGTCCCAGGCGCCCCTTCACCTACCATCTAGTAACCACAACATGTGAGCTATGGAACTGACTCTCACCCAATCACTTGGCCTATTGTCCCAGTCGATCCTTTACCCACCATCTAGTGACCATGACATGTGAGCTATGGAACACCCAATCACTTGGCCTATTGTCCCAGTCGA
Source organism: Wirenia argentea (assembly GCA_025802215.1). Taxonomy (NCBI): domain Eukaryota; kingdom Metazoa; phylum Mollusca; class Solenogastres; order Pholidoskepia; family Gymnomeniidae; genus Wirenia; species Wirenia argentea. The sequence continues at coordinate 5,692 of WNLI01071101.1, forward strand.
TCCTTTACCCACCATCTAGTGACCATGAGTCCATGACATGTGAGCTATGGAACACCCAATCACTTGGCCTATTGTCCCAGTCGATCCTTTACCCACCATCTAGTATAAACCATGACACGTGACCTACCAACAACCAACCTCTTGGCCTACCGTCCCTGCCGACCCTTCACCTAGTCCAGTAACCACTTACGCTATAATTACAAACTCTTCGCCACAATAATTACTTAAGCGGCAGAAGCCCGCCAAGTACATAAACCACAATCTATAGTCTACACCCCACTTACCCGCCACCGGTGTGACCTGAAATGTTGATGGAGGGGAAATGGTGGTGGAGAGATGAGACTACCTTACGTGTCTATAGTATGGTTAGTAGTTCGATAGCCTGAGACTATCTAAGTATAGCTTTAGTGTCAGAATAGCTCAGTCGGTTAAATGTTAGGACTTCATTCATTTGGAATCCAGGGTCGGGGGTTCGTTCAGTGTGATCGATGTTTTGGGGGTAAGAAGACGTAGCCTCAGTATAACTTCACTCGCGCCGAGCCGCACCCGATGTTGGAGTGGCTTTCCGATTGGGGTCGAGACCTTTCACCTCTATCCTGGATCACTAGGCAAGTCCTCTACAACTGACCTTCCACCCACGCCCCCTCAATTAGTTTATTGGAGGAACGAGGCAACACGTGTTTTCCACAGTATCGTATACGTGTTTATTCGATCTGCAAATAAGATAGAATATTATAATTACGATGTATAAATACTGTATACTAAACAATAGGCCTAATATATACGAAATACTTCATACTTACAGCTGTGATACACAACATTAATTGTTCGATACTATTGGACGGTTTATACCGGTTAGATACTACATTCAGGTTAGCCTATACTTAATCAATTTCCAGTGAGTCCGAAATTCAGAGCGTTCAATAACGGTTATATGCGGGATTGTGTAGAGACGACGCGTGACGTGCGGATTTCATTCTACTGACGTGATTTACTTAAGGCGTCTTCAGCAGAACATCCTCGGGGGCGGCGCAGTCGATATCGCCCGGGTATCCTACTGGATGTATGACCACCAGTTTTGTGATGGGTCGAGTGTACACACCTTGACCAGTCTTGACTTGCACGCTTCTGACCCTTCCATCAGGTCCGGGGTATACGTCAAGGATTTTTCCTACTACCCAATGTCCACGTAGAGCATTTGGTTCGGCCACGATTACAACGTCACCCGTTTGGACGTTGCGTCTTTCCGTTTGCCATTTCTTCCTGACCATGAGTGATGGAAACACGTCGCGTGTCCACCGTCGCCAGAAAGAGTCGACTATCTTCTGAACAAACTCGACGCGATGTCGAGGATTCTTCGTTTCTCGGAAGGGCCCTTGTGGGACGTGTGAGGTTGAGCGTCCGAGAAGCATGTCGTTTGGGCAGATATATGACCCATCGTCTGGGTCATTGGGTACTCGCCCTATGGGTCGCTGATTTACGAGGTTGCTTACTTCCATCAAGCACGTGTACAGTTCGAACGGGCTGAGAACTTGTTCTCCTATAGCTATTTTTAGAGCGCGTTTACAACTTTTCACGAGAGACTCCGCACATCCGTTGTGATGTGGGGCTAATGGAGTCGTAAATCGCCATTCCATTTGGCGATTCGCACAAAATTTGTTGAGGATATCGCGATCCCAACCCTTGACCATTGCGCGCAACTCCTTTTCCGCGCCAACTAGCTGCGACCCGTTATCGCTTATCATTCTCGCGGGTACTCCACGTATCGAGAAGAAGCGTCGCAGGACTTGTAAGAATTCCTGTGTGGAATAATCCATGGCTAGTTCGAGGTGCACAGCACGTGTGTTAAGACAGGTAAATAACACACCGTAGTGCTTTGTGGTTTTGTTTCGTCCTACCTTCACCGTGTACGGGCCGAAATAATCACACGATGTGTAGTGAAACGCGGGAGTGTAGGGGGCTATTCGTTGTTCCGGTAGGTCAGCCATTACTTGCGATTCGGATTTCGCATCCAATTTACGACATGTCGTACATCTAAACTTCACGGTTTTCGCTAGGTCGTGCGCTTTTATTATCCAGTAATTGTACTTGATTTTTGCAACCGTGGCTGCTACACCGGTGTGTCCGAGTTCGTGATAATAGCGAGTGATTAACGTTGATATCCAGTGCTTGCTCGGGAGCAATACCGGATGTTTGGTGTCGTACGAGATGTGGGTGGCTTTGTCGAGACGTCCACCGACTCTAATTTCTCCCTCCGCGCCAACAAATGGGCTAAGCATCTTGAAGTCTTTAATTCTTTCTGTCATGCCATGCTGGGCTTGTTTTATCCAAAACATTTCCGCCTCGTCTATTTCCACCTTTGCTAGCGGTCCAGCTCGCTTGACCTGTTCATCTCTTGGTACGTCGTTGCGTTTAACCTTAATGTTCCAGGCTAATCGTAGTACTAGAGCAGTGACTCTCACTAGTCTCTGCCAACTAGAAAAGTCTTTACAATTTATGACAACGGTGTCATCATCAGCGGTTAATAGATTAAATACCTGTTTACGACGCTCCGTATCAACTTGTTCATCAATCTGTGGCGTAATCACTTCTGGCCACTGTTCTTCTGGTAGACCCATAAACGCTGGTCCGTTCTTCCATCTTCCTCCCAATTCCGCTGGGCATATACCACGTGATACGTCGTCGGCTACGTTAACTTCTCCTGGTATATGTCTCCACTGAGTTGGATCAGTACTGCTTTGTATCTCTCCGATACGTACGGATACAAATGGCTTGTAGCGTTTTCCCTGATCACGTATCCACGCTAACACAATCATGCTATCTGTGAAGAAATACACATTCTCGAAGTGTAAACGCGACTCGTGGGTGATTATCTTATACAGTCTGACTGCCATTACAGCCGCTTGTAATTCTAGTCGTGGGATCGATAACTCTTTCAGGGGAGCCACTCGTGATTTTGCTGCCACAAAACGAACTCCGTAGTATCCGTTTGATAACTTCCATCGCGTGTACACGCACGTTCCGAATGCATCGTTAGAAGCATCACAGAAAACGCAAAGAGACGGTGATCCAATAGCGTTAGAGGGACGCATACTTCTCTTGAATGTTACAGAGGACAACTCGTTCATCTCACTGAAGAATGTTATCCACTCGTCGTGCAACTCACATGGCAACTCATCGTCCCAATCCAATCCCTTCTGCCACAACTTCTGCATGCCAATCTTTGCTTTAATTAAGAAGGCTGCGGCAAATCCTATCGGATCAAATATGCGTGCTATGTTACTAAGAATTAGTCGCTTGGTCAACGTCGCGTTCTTCGTTTCTTCTGTTTTACATATGTCGACATTGACTGTGAATGAAAATTCGTCGGTTTCTGGGTACCACTTTACGCCTAATATCTTCTCGTGTTCAGACGTCGTGGGTACTGTAGGGTGTGAATGTTTGTATAGCGGTGATTCCTGGACGTGTTCGAGTTCACATTGAAGTGAGACTTCACCATTTTCGGGTTGACAAGAGGCGTCGATTTTGCTCTCTGCATGTTGTGATCGACCCTCTGAGTAAACTCCGCTATTCATCCAACCTTTCACTTTGAATCCACCACTGTGTAAAACATAGTCGATATCTTTCATCAACTTTGACGCAGTAGCTACATCATCAACGGATTCGCATATATCGTCCATATATACGTTATTTTTCAAAGTGAGTGCGGCTTGTGGATATTCTTCTTCGTTTTCTGATGCAGTTTTTCGTAGGGCGATTTGCGCCATAGCAGGTGCGGGGCGATCGCCAAATGTCAAAACGGTTTTGACGTATGTGTCGGGTTCACGGTTGCTATCCAGATCGCGCCATAAGAACCGATGAACGTGTTGGTCTAACTCGGGTATCAAAATCCGGTGATACATTTTCGATATATCTGCACATATTGCTATATCGTTTTCTCGGAACCGGATGATCACTCCGAACATGTTATTAAGCATGTCCGGTCCTTTGTACCAATACTCGTTCAATTTATGTCCTTGGTACGACGCCGATGTGTTGAAGACAATTCTCACAGGAGTACTCTTACTGTCGGGCCTCAGAACCGCGTGGTGTGCGATATAATGGACAGGTCCATCGTAACTGTTTATCTCGTCGTCTGTTAGTTTACGAGAGAATTTCATTTGTTCCATTTCTTTTATTTGAGCGTCGTAATCGGTTGCGTTTTTCTCATTATTTTGTAACCGCCTTTCGGTGGTTTCTAGCTTTTTCAAGGCTTGTGATTTATTGTTCGGTAAATCTGCGGGATTCCTCTTCCATGGGTAGGCTATTTGCCATTGATTTCCAACCTTTGTGCAATTGTTCTCTATTAGTTTTCCTTCTTCTCGCTCTTGCTGACTCTGCATGTCCGCATCACACTTGCACTCTGGCACCGTAACTCCCATGGACTCCGTACTCCAAAACTCCGTTAAATCGACTGGATTACACATTTTCACGTGGAAGACTCTGCTGACCCTCGATGAGGTGGCGTTTGCTGTGCCAAATATCAGCCATCCAATCGGAGAGTGCCTTGCCACGACGTTGTCGCCTCCACGTGTTTCACCCATGTGTAACTTGGGGTGATCGATGCCGATCAAGAGATCAACTGATCCGGATCCACGGCGTACACAGCTCGTCGCCAACTGCAGGCTCTCGCAAATACTGTCCATGTCGTGCACGCAAGCTATGTCGTCACTAATTGAAGGTATACCGATGACGTCGACGTTGTATGTCTTGTCGTTTTCTAGAGACTGCACACGCAGTGTGTATATCTTAGTGTTCATTTCCTCGAATTGGCCACCAACCGTACTGATGGTAACCGATGCGTGTCGTCCCTTTAGCTGCAAGTCACGTGCTAAGTCGTTACGTATGAGCGATATTTGAGCGCCCGAGTCGACTAACGTATTGGCTATCTGGTGAAGACCACGTGTACCGAGGGCTCGTACTGATAGCACGGGTAGGAGTGTTGTGTTGGACATTACGGCACCAACACCGACGTTGGTGTTCTGGTTAGCTCCATGTAACAAGCTATGGTGATACTGCTTGCACTGTTCGCGTCCATTCATAACTTGGCATTGTCGACGGCGATAACATGTAGCGTATGTGTGATTACGACCGGCACGCTTGAGGCAGCAAAAACACCCATGGTTATCTTTGACTTTCTGCAGTCGTTCTTCTGGGCTCATGGCGTTTAGTTTCGGGCACTGGTCAATCCAGTGGTCGGACGATCGACACAACCAGCATTTGTCAGGGAGTGTAGCGGCAGGTACAGTTCGTGATGATCGAACGTTGGGAGCATACGTACTTCTACCGGCTACCAGGTCAGCAACGTGGTCGTCCGACTGAACGGCATTCCGCAATGGCGCCGACGACCTCATTCGCGCTCTCATTTCAGTTGACATCCATTCTAGAAGCATCTTGAAACTTGCCGGCTTTTTCTCTTTCTCTAAGTCCCTGGACCAATTTCTCCTGTCATTTGAACACATCTTTTGCTCTATGAGCGCCAGTACATGGTTGTTGTCCATGTCCGATGATCGTCCCATCTCGTTCAGTGTGTTAAAACTGCGACGGACCAGGTGTACCAACTCGCAGAAACGCGCGTCCTCGCCCTCATCCAAACATTCAAACGATGCCAGGTCGTTAGTGACGGCATCTGCCACGTAGCGTGCGTCTCCATACACCGATTCAAGGTACTCCCACGCAGCGGTGTAATCGTCCTTGATGCCCCTGATCAGTTCTGCTGCTTTTCCCTTTAGGCAACTCCTTAGCAGAGTGATGGCATCTCGGTTGCTGCATTTGCTGTCGACGATGTGCTTGAAATCTGCTTGGAAGATTCCAAATTCGCGCACATCGCCGCTAAACGTGGGGAGGAATTCCTTGCGCAGTTTAAACCCCGATTCGGTGTTCTCTTTCCTTCTTTCGGTCGGAATGGTACCATCATCGGTGTTGGTTTGGGTTGCCTTTACGTTATCAGAGTCGATGGAGTTGGCGGTATCTTGGCTTTCCTTTGGTTCGACATTGAGGAGTGGCGAGTCTTCGGTTGCAATGCTACTGGCGTAGTCATTGACGGCTACTTCGAGGTTGACTCGCTCCTCCCAGCACACCTCCATCCACCTCTCTTCCTCTTCGTAGAGCTCGTCATCGTCTAACAACTCGCAGTAGGAGACGTGTTTTTGTGACAGTTCGGTGTATTCTGTCTTTAGGGTCTTCATTGCTTCATACACCTCACAGGCTGGTCGCTTCAGTTCTAGTAATTTCGTCACAGTCTTGCCGGCGCGGGTTAGCATGCCCTTTGCGGACCGTCGACTGCGTTTTGCAGCCTCCATTCCTCTTGGTGTAGCTATCGAATTTGTGGAGGAACGAGGCAACACGTGTTTTCCACAGTATCGTATACGTGTTTATTCGATCTGCAAAGAAGATAGAATATTATAATTACTATGTATAAATACTGTATAACTAAACAATAGGCCTAATATGTACGAACTACTTCATACTTACAGCTGTGAAACACAACATAAACTGTTCGATACTATTGGACGGTTTATACCGGTTAGCTATTACATTCAGGTTAGCCTATACTTATTCGATTTCCAGTGAGTCCGAAATTCAGAACGTTCAATAACGGTTATGCGGGACTGTGTAGAGACGACGCGTGACGTGCGGATTTCGTTCTGCTGACGTGATTTACTTAAGGCGTCTTCAGCAGAACATCCTCGGGGGCGGCGCAGTCGATATCGCTCGGGTATCCTTCTACTGGATGTATGACCACCAGTTTCGTGATGGGTCGAGTGTAGACACCTTGACCAGTCTTGACTTTCACGCTTCTGACCTTTCCGTCAGGTCCGGGGTATAACGTCAAGGACTTTGCCTACTACCCAGTGTCCACGCAGAGCATTCGGTTCGGCTACGATTACAACGTCACCAGTTTGGACGTTACGCCTTTCTGTTTGCCATTTCTTCCTGACCATGAGTGATGGAAACACGTCGCGTGTCCACCGTCGCCAGAAAGAGTCAACTATCTTCTGAACAAACTCGACGCGATGTCGAGGATTCTTCGTTTCTCGGAAGGGCCCCTGTGGGACATGTGAGGTTGAGCGTCCGAGAAGCATGTCGTTTGGGCAGATATATGACCCATCGTCTGGGTCATTAGGTACTCGTCCTATGGGTCGCTGATTCACTAGGTTACTTACTTCCATCAAGCATGTGTATAGTTCAAACGGGCTGAGAACTTGTTCTCCTATAGCTATCTTTAGAGCGCGTTTACAACTTTTCACGAGAGATTCCGCACATCCGTTGTGATGAGGGGCTAATGGAGTCGTAAATCGCCATTCCATTTGGCGATTAGCACAAAATTTGCTGAGGGTATCGTGATCCCAACCCTTGACCATAGCGCGCAACTCCTTTTCAGCGCCAACCAGCTGCGATCCGTTATCGCTTATCATTCTCGCGGGTACACCACGTATCGAGAAGAAGCGTCGCAGGGCTTGTAAGAATTCCTGTGTGGAATAATCCACGGCTATTTCGAGGTGCACAGCACGTGTGTTAAGACAGGTAAATAACACACCGTAGTGCTTTGTGGTTTTGTTTCGTCCTACTTTCACCGTATACGGTCCGAAGTAGTCACACGATGTGTAGTGAAACGCGGGAGTGTAGGGGGATAGTCGTTGTTCCGGTAGGTCAGCCATTACTTGCGATTCCGATTTCGCCTCTAATTTACGACATATCGTACATCTAAACTTCACGGTTTTTGCTAGGTCGTGCGCTTTTATAATCCAGTAATTGTACTTGATTTTTGCGACCGTGGCAGCTACACCGGTGTGTCCGAGTTCGTGATAATGGCGAGTGATTAACGTTGATATCCAGTGCTTGCTCGGGAGCAATACCGGATGTTTGGTGTCGTACGAGATGTGGGTGGCTTTGTCGAGACGTCCACCGACTCTAATTTCTCCCTCCGCGCCAACAAATGGGCTAAGCATCTTGAAGTCTTTAATTCTTTCTGTCATGCCATGCTGGGCTTGTTTTATCCAAAACATTTCCGCCTCGTCTATTTCCACCTTTGCTAGCGGTCCAGCTCGCTTGACCTGTTCATCTCTTGGTACGTCGTTGCGTTTAACCTTAATGTTCCAGGCTAATCGTAGTACTAGAGCAGTGACTCTCACTAGTCTCTGCCAACTAGAAAAGTCTTTACAATTTATGACAACGGTGTCATCATCAGCGGTTAATAGATTAAATACCTGTTTACGACGCTCCGTATCAACTTGTTCATCAATCTGTGGCGTAATCACTTCTGGCCACTGTTCTTCTGGTAGACCCATAAACGCTGGTCCGTTCTTCCATCTTCCTCCCAATTCCGCTGGGCATATACCACGTGATACGTCGTCGGCTACGTTAACTTCTCCTGGTATATGTCTCCACTGAGTTGGATCAGTACTGCTTTGTATCTCTCCGATACGTACGGATACAAATGGCTTGTAGCGTTTTCCCTGATCACGTATCCACGCTAACACAATCATGCTATCTGTGAAGAAATACACATTCTCGAAGTGTAAACGCGACTCGTGGGTGATTATCTTATACAGTCTGACTGCCATTACAGCCGCTTGTAATTCTAGTCGTGGGATCGATAACTCTTTCAGGGGAGCCACTCGTGATTTTGCTGCCACAAAACGAACTCCGTAGTATCCGTTTGATAACTTCCATCGCGTGTACACGCACGTTCCGAATGCATCGTTAGAAGCATCACAGAAAACGCAAAGAGACGGTGATCCAATAGCGTTAGAGGGACGCATACTTCTCTTGAATGTTACAGAGGACAACTCGTTCATCTCACTGAAGAATGTTATCCACTCGTCGTGCAACTCACATGGCAACTCATCGTCCCAATCCAATCCCTTCTGCCACAACTTCTGCATGCCAATCTTTGCTTTAATTAAGAAGGCTGCGGCAAATCCTATCGGATCAAATATGCGTGCTATGTTACTAAGAATTAGTCGCTTGGTCAACGTCGCGTTCTTCGTTTCTTCTGTTTTACATATGTCGACATTGACTGTGAATGAAAATTCGTCGGTTTCTGGGTACCACTTTACGCCTAATATCTTCTCGTGTTCAGACGTCGTGGGTACTGTAGGGTGTGAATGTTTGTATAGCGGTGATTCCTGGACGTGTTCGAGTTCACATTGAAGTGAGACTTCACCATTTTCGGGTTGACAAGAGGCGTCGATTTTGCTCTCTGCATGTTGTGATCGACCCTCTGAGTAAACTCCGCTATTCATCCAACCTTTCACTTTGAATCCACCACTGTGTAAAACATAGTCGATATCTTTCATCAACTTTGACGCAGTAGCTACATCATCAACGGATTCGCATATATCGTCCATATATACGTTATTTTTCAAAGTGAGTGCGGCTTGTGGATATTCTTCTTCGTTTTCTGATGCAGTTTTTCGTAGGGCGATTTGCGCCATAGCAGGTGCGGGGCGATCGCCAAATGTCAAAACGGTTTTGACGTATGTGTCGGGTTCACGGTTGCTATCCAGATCGCGCCATAAGAACCGATGAACGTGTTGGTCTAACTCGGGTATCAAAATCCGGTGATACATTTTCGATATATCTGCACATATTGCTATATCGTTTTCTCGGAACCGGATGATCACTCCGAACATGTTATTAAGCATGTCCGGTCCTTTGTACCAATACTCGTTCAATTTATGTCCTTGGTACGACGCCGATGTGTTGAAGACAATTCTCACAGGAGTACTCTTACTGTCGGGCCTCAGAACCGCGTGGTGTGCGATATAATGGACAGGTCCATCGTAACTGTTTATCTCGTCGTCTGTTAGTTTACGAGAGAATTTCATTTGTTCCATTTCTTTTATTTGAGCGTCGTAATCGGTTGCGTTTTTCTCATTATTTTGTAACCGCCTTTCGGTGGTTTCTAGCTTTTTCAAGGCTTGTGATTTATTGTTCGGTAAATCTGCGGGATTCCTCTTCCATGGGTAGGCTATTTGCCATTGATTTCCAACCTTTGTGCAATTGTTCTCTATTAGTTTTCCTTCTTCTCGCTCTTGCTGACTCTGCATGTCCGCATCACACTTGCACTCTGGCACCGTAACTCCCATGGACTCCGTACTCCAAAACTCCGTTAAATCGACTGGATTACACATTTTCACGTGGAAGACTCTGCTGACCCTCGATGAGGTGGCGTTTGCTGTGCCAAATATCAGCCATCCAATCGGAGAGTGCCTTGCCACGACGTTGTCGCCTCCACGTGTTTCACCCATGTGTAACTTGGGGTGATCGATGCCGATCAAGAGATCAACTGATCCGGATCCACGGCGTACACAGCTCGTCGCCAACTGCAGGCTCTCGCAAATACTGTCCATGTCGTGCACGCAAGCTATGTCGTCACTAATTGAAGGTATACCGATGACGTCGACGTTGTATGTCTTGTCGTTTTCTAGAGACTGCACACGCAGTGTGTATATCTTAGTGTTCATTTCCTCGAATTGGCCACCAACCGTACTGATGGTAACCGATGCGTGTCGTCCCTTTAGCTGCAAGTCACGTGCTAAGTCGTTGCGTATGAGCGATATTTGAGCGCCCGAGTCGACTAACGTATTGGCTATCTGGTGGAGACCACGTGTACCGAGGGCTCGGACTGAGAGCACGGGTAGGAGTGTCGTGTTGGACATCACGGCACCAACACCGACGTTGGTGTTCTGGTTAGCTCCGTGTAACAAACTATGGTGATACTGCTTACACTGTTCACGTCCATTCATAACTTGGCATTGTCGACGGCGATAACATGTAGCAGATGTGTGATTGCGGCCGGCACGCTTGAGACAACAAAAACACCCGTGGTTGTCTTTGACTTTTTGCAGTCGTTCTTCTGGACTCATGGCGTTTAGCTTTGGGCACTGGTCAATCCAGTGATCGGACGATCGACACAGCCAGCATTTGTCGGGGAGTGTAGCGGTAGGTACATTTCGTGAGCGATTGTTGGGTGGATGTGTACTTCTACCGGCTACCAGGTCAGCAACGTGGTCGTCGGATTGGACGGCGTTCCGCAATGGCGCCGATGACCTCATTCGCGCTTTCATTTCAGTTGACATCCATTCTAGAAGAATCTTGAAACTTGCCGGTTTTTTCTCTTTCTCTAGATCCCTGGACCAATTTCGCCTGTCATTCGGACACATCTTTTGCTCTATGAGCGCCAGTACATGGTTGTTGTCCATGTCCGATGATCGTCCCATCTCGTTCAGCGTATTATAGCTGCGCCGGACCAAGTGTACCAAATCGCAGAAGCGCGCGTCCTCGCCCTCATCCAAACATTCAAACGATGCCAGGTCATTAGTGACGGCATCTGCCACGTAACGTGCGTCTCCATACACCGATTCAAGGTACTCCCACGCAGCGTTGTAATCGTCCTTGATGCCCCTGATCAGTTCTGCCGCTTTTCCCTTTAAGCAACTCCTTAGCAGAGTGATGGCATCACGGTGGCTGCATTTGCTGTCGACGATGTGCTTGAAATCTGCTTGGAAGATTCCAAATTCGCGCACATCGCCGCTAAACGTAGGGAGGAATTCCTTGCGAAGTTTAAACCCCGATTCCTTGTTCTCTTTCACTCTTTCAGTCGGAATCGTACCATCATCGGTGTTGGTTTGGGTTGCCTTTGCATTATCAGAGTCGATGGAGTTGGCGGTATCTTGGCTTTCCTTTTGTTCGACGTTGAGGAACGGCAAGTCTTCTGTTGCAATGCTACTGACGTAGTCATTGACGGCCACTTCGAGGTTGACTCGCTCCTCCCAGCACACCTCC
>WNLI01071102.1:0-11014 GCA_025802215.1 Wirenia argentea
GTACTGTGTAGAGCTGGGAACTGTTCTTACATATTCTCCTAAGCTTTAATCTGTATTAGTTGAATTTTGAAACAATGATGAGATGAGATAGAGAGCGAAAAAATGAATTCTAGCACTTTGCTTTACTTCTTTTACTATCACAAATTTCTGATTTGAACATAGCAACTATGACGCTATCGACCCGGCCCATGTTGACAGCATTACCATTGAATCAGGACTGCCTTAACGAAGAATTACATTGCCCGACACCATCTATATCTACCAAATCCATTTAGGACCGCCATATTCGCTTAGCAACTGTGTGTAATCTCATAAGAAGCTGTACTGTATATATTACCCTTATAAGGCTGCCGGTAATACCCTCATGGTGCCCAATAGACCGTAATAGTAATGTAATTTACTTAACGGAGCAGGATATATCCCCACAATAATATCCCAGTGGACCACGTTCACGTGATTCAGTAATTTTCCATTGACCTAATTACTTGAGATTATTCCGCTAGTGTTGGGGAATATCCCCAGTGTCAAGGTTATTGTGTGGCTTGGTATTTGGTGGTACTAGTTAACTTGTGTGGTGTTTTGAAGAAAGAAAGCCTTCATGTAACGTCCATCGCACTTCTTTTGTGAGTGTCTGGTTCAGATTGTCATGTGATTTGCCACCAAGGCTGAAGTCACATGACTTGATAATGTGGGTGGAAACATGGACGATACTGTGGCACCTGCAGTCCCAGATGATCACATGATTAGTTTCATTGATGTGATTAGGTTCGGCTTCTCCTCAAATCATAAGTTGCGCTCTAGAATAACAGTTTCAACAGAAAAAATGCATATTCTCCGTGTTCATTGACTTATGGCAGAAATACTTTTTATCCAAATCTGAAACATTTCTTGTGTCCCTTCCTTAGATCACCTTGACACGATTAATATCCACCTAATCAATTTATTGCGGTCATCTTTACCTACCCATATTCTCGTACCAAATGTGTCTCATTCCACCAAGCGGATATAGGTCTACAGTATAAGCTTGGGTAATACCATCCCCTAGTGCTCAATAGTTCGTAATGGTAATGTAATTTACTCTAACGGTGTCCCAGCGGACCACATTCAGTAATTTACCATTGACCTAATTACTTGGGGTTATTCCGCTAGTGTTGTGGGTGAATATCCCCAGTGTCAACTGTCAAGGTTGTTGAGTCCATTGGTAGTCGTGGTATGTATATGGAGTTTACTTTTCTCTCAATTTAAAAATGTTGATTCAGTAATTTTCCCTTGGCCTAATTACTTGGGGTTATTCCGCTAGTGTTGTGGGGGAATATTCTCATTGTCAAGGTTATTGAGTCCACTGTCCACTGATTGGTATATATATATGGAGTTGATTTTTCTCTCAATTTGAAAATGCGAATCTTCATGTATATGATTCAACCACTTTATATTGTACGTACCGTCTCCTTGTGTGAAATGTGTCTTTGTAATAGTGACGTTTTCCAGTGACAATTTTGAAGTCTCTCTTTCCGTGGCGAAAATTGAACCACTAGTCCACTACCATGGTCCACTATAGAGAGAGCATAGAATTGATCATTCACTAGAATCACTACATGAGTACATATATCTACAGTATAGGCATTGTATAGTTACTGTAATCAAATCCACAAGGACCACAACCATCCAATACCCTAAGTAAACATTAAATCAGTTAAATGTGACCGGCGTATAGTAAACATTCCCGACTCACGACCATCCAATATCCAACGACCATCCTATATCCAACGACCATCCAATATCCAAAACGCTAAATGCGTAACGATAAACTATGCACACGCTCTAGACTACGGCGTGCACAACATCTGATCCAATACCCAAAGTAATACCCTAAAAGGTGTTTGGGTAATTGTGGGAGTGTATACTTTTAGGATGTACATCTATAAATGTACATACGTATAACTTTCTTGGTAATCTCCGCACATATTCGCATTATGTTGGCTTCCTTTGGTCCTCTGAAGCCAAATAAAGTATTTAGCGAGGTCTCGATCAAGCCCCATATGCCATATCGTGGTATAGGTAGAGATGGTGTAATTGGAAAGGAAAAAGATATAAATACAAATTTATACTGTGTATTTTGACATTTAGTTTCTATTTCTGCAAATGTTGGTCATGGTGTTATAGGTATTTCTGTATTTCTGCTATATTAATATAGTCATGATGCAGGATTTAGATATTATAAAATAATTATGCCTAGAATGTATACATGCATATAAATAGTTATACCAGATTCATAGATAAAAACATAAATAAATCAGCATAGTTTCTTACATTTTTTTATATGTACAACTTTTAGGGCACAAGATGGAAACAGTCTGTAAGTTTTGCAAGTTCAATTGAAACATCTAACATGAATCATGACATGCATGCCATTCATACTCTACTCATAGTCTCATAATATTTGGCATTAGTAGACTGGATGTCAATAGGTTTCAACTAGTATAGACAAATGAGCCTATGAATTTCATTTGCAAGTTTATTTGTCTATGCTAATCTGGATCTTAATCAATATGTAGATTGTCCTATGAAGGTTCAATGACCTTCAGTCCCACGTGACAACATCTTCAACAAATGATTACAAATCCATTGTACGTAGCTATTTCTGTAATTCAATTTGTAATTCCACATTTTGTAGTAGCATGACTTCTAAAACTATGCATTGAACAGGCATAACAATTAATTGAATAAAAACGTACTTAATTTTAAATTAATGCTTAATTATTTCTATGTAACATTCTATTATTCTACTTAATTGCCTTTCTTATATTATTTCTCATTCAATAAAAGTATTTAACTTTTAAGTTTGGTATAATTGCACACAATAAAAATGTATGCATAAAAAATAACTCCATGAAAGCCAGATCTATATCTGTACTTTCAAATCGATATGTTCTGTACTAACAATAATGTGCAAAACTGTATACTGCATTAATGCAGCGTATGAAATGTTATGGCTTCACGCATGGCTATAAAGTTCAAAGAAAACTAATACGTCATCTGCTACTCCGCTTATATCTCGAATGTTTAGTACCATAATAACATTGTCTATTTCACTACAAAATGTGCATGTGCGTTCAATTCTGTCGCAGATAAATTGTTTGTAAATAATATATAAAACATTATTTTCACGATACAGTAAATATTCTATATAAAACCAATGTTCTACATCTCTATGTTTCTAATGTTCTGCATGTAATAATACCTACTGTAATCATATTTTTATTCATTGGTGTAATACGACCACATCCTAGTGTGACATACATACAGTGCAAGTGCGACTCATTTCAATGGAGCATGACCCTAAAGTGGGCTGCTCGTGGTACCCTATGTCCTCAACCCACTTCCTAGATAGTCATTTTAGTGACTAAATTAATGTAGGGGAATTTCATTGACGAGGCGAATTCCAGTAACACAGAAAATGCCAGCGTTATGTGACATCTTTGTGCAAGCCAACGAACCCCAAATTGTACTTATTTCTAGCCCACCTCTATCCTTTGCCTCACCTACCACCACAAATTTGTCCTCCAAGGAATGGTGGAAAAAACCAGAGTTCACTGTATTTAAATTGAAGTTGGGAGGGTAACTTAAAAGGTGCACGTTCACCCCACAAACCAATTTTCGCCACCGACATATACCAAATGGAAACAGTTCTGGTTGTATTTTGTGTCTTTAAGTACATGCTTGACTCCTGAAAATGTGTCGATTTTTCTATTTTTTTATATAAACAATTTCTACATAGCCACAAAACGTAGGCAGTAACTCATGATTTACTAATAAAAATCTGTTTTTCAGAGCGCACGAGTTCCTAACACAGTTCAAGTCCATCTCAGAAAATAACAACTTTTTTGTGCCGGGGTTTGCGTCCGCGGAAATGGCAAGTTTACCGGGGATATATAAGACCATCATTGATAATCCAGCCAGTATACGAGATGAGCTGCTAAAAGCTAAAGGTATGTGTTTGTTACTACTGTATATCTAACACTCGATGTGTAATGGTATCCATTCGGGGTGGGGCGGCGCTTTGAGGAGGGGGGATAATTGAGAGCGTGCCTAGGATATACAGTATAAAACCATCATTGATAACCCAGCTAGTATACGAGATGAGCTCCTTAAAGCTAACTGTATGTGGTACTGTATAAACCTTAACAAGTGTGTACGGTGCAGTGTGGGTGTGTGGATTGTGGAGGAGGGGTGTGGGTGTGGTGGGGTAGGGTGGTGTGAAATGGCGAGTTTGCCGGGGATATATAAAACCATCATTGATAACCGAGCCAGTATACGGGATGGGCTCCTAAAGGCTAAACGTATGTAATGTGTTCTGTAATACATTGCATGTAAACTGGTGGATGTCTCTACTACCTATTTGTGTCTCGTTATGTCGATGCCTAAAGTTCATGGTAGAAGTACCAATGAGGAAATATCAAGTTTCACTACTTGCATGAACCTCGGGACTTGAACCCACCACTTCTCTAATCGGAACTGCTAGACTTGGAACATACATATTATTATCACCTTTAATAAAGCTGACTCCCCACATAAGAACTTGCCATGTAGACTGGTAGGTAATTAGTGGCTTGGCAGTGGTAGCATCAATAACAGCAGGTTATTCACTTACCTCTTGGATCACTACCTTAGATCTACGGTGAAACCAGGATTTTGAATTTTTACTAAACCTATACTGAAACCCATCACTACCAAAACAAATCTGCACCGACACTATACCCAACCAAAACTATAATTTCTTCCTAAAGTATACCGAAATTATATCAAAACTGTAATATTTCTCCAAACTATTCCTTTTATATCCAAGAAACCATCACAAATTATGCCAAAATTCATCCACAAAGGTGGCTGTCCTAGCAAAGAGTTGGTTGAGAAGAGACGTTTATGTAGATTATTTGATTTTCAAACGGATAATTTGTGACGACAGCGACTCTAGCGTCATCGGTTGGCGTTTATAGTGGGGCAGATGAAGCCTCTATAGGACGAAGACGATTGTGGCATCATACGCCATAATATTCATTTTTCTGGATGTTGAAAATATAGGACTGCGGAAGACAGTGGAGAGCAACAGCAGCATTAGAGATGCGGGAGGCCGTGGTGATGCAGGCGCGGCCTAATGGAAAATGCTCCCACCATACAACTGATCCAACTGCCAATTGCACAACTGAGGCATTCGTAGAGTCTGACTTTTGTGCCTAAATATTTTACTGATTGATTGATGGAACATTGTGACACATGATTGTTTTATGTTTCAGATTTTGAACTGTCCACAATAGTGCGGAACCAAACGCGTTTGCTCGAGATCCTTACACAAAATATGTCCTTGACACCATTAGAGGCTAAGGCTGTTCTACATAGTAGGGTCAACATTAAAGAGGTGGGCAGAACTACAAAAGTAAATTTATACCACATAATATTACAATCCGCCGACTGAGCTGGCCAGGATAGCTCAGTCTGTTAAAGCGTTTTATCTGGAAACTGTTCCGAGTGATGTCTTGGTGCTTTGTGGATGAGAACACATTTCCCTAGCCTCAGTATACCAAGCCTGTAAAATTGGTACTGATCATACATATACATGGGTTATGTATTGGTCAGGAAGTAAAGCCATGCATATAGTTATTATAATTACACATTGTAAAAGGATCATAGTACGTTCGATGCATTGCTCGTCTACCCTCGTATGATCAACATTTGCTAGATCGAGACATCTGAAAATGCGGCATATAAATGTCAGACTACTTTACTTTATTCAGTCATAAGCTGTTCCAGGGTGCATGACGGAGCAACATATCGACATGTCTATGGGCATTGGAAACCCTATGCACTTTGGTAGAGCCGATTCCATTCCATAGGATCAGATTTTTGTATCTAAATCGTGTATTGATTAATTGATTCTATAGCCACTCTTCAAAATTAATTTGTATCTTCCATCTTATTTTCCCATGTATGTATTTATGATTTACATATAAAATTGATATATACACAAATACATTTCAGATATACCAAAAGATATTTGGCACCCGCCATAACTCATCAGCTTCTCCACAACACAAAAGTCGTCAACGGCGCTCGCTTCTTATGAGCGACGAACTCATGCAGAAACTAAAGGCTTACGGCTTGGAAAGTTTGCAGGAAATTGTCGTTGGACATTTAGGGGAGATGGGCGACGCGGTTTTGTTGAAAGTTCTATCGGATAAATCGATGTTTAAGGATAAAAAGCTGAATAAGGTGGTATTGCAATTGTTGGGGATTATGGAGTTTGATTCGACGGTTGAACCGTGGCAAGTCGCAGAGATTATCAAGGTAAGAGCTTTTCATGTATTTTTTGGGAGTTCGTAATTATATATTGTAATGTTAAGGTGTCGGTAAAGTTTCAGGATTTGGCAAAAGTCTTTACAATTCACGAAACCGGTTCAGAAAATTTTGAATTTTGGTACAATTTCGTGAGATGACGTAAACTATAACTATAAACTACAATGATGTTACTAACATTCAAATAATTTTGGTATAGATCCTTGAAAACAGTGAATATTGACAAAAAAGTGGCTAATAGAATCGAGGCTTATCCCGGTTCATAGTGCAAAGTGGACCAATGCAATGTATAAAGTGTAAAGTGTAAAGTGTGACATTTATATGCCGCATTTTAGGACCTCGCGATCCGCCAAATGTCGGTCTTGCATCATGACCGTGTGAGGGTAGACGTGAGCAGGGCTTCGAACGAACTACTGATCCCTTTACAATGTATAATTATAGTAATTATATGCACGGCTTTACTTCCCGACCTATACACAACCCGTGTTTATGTACGGATCAGTACCAATTTTACAGGCTTGGTAAACTGAGACTAGGGAAATGTGCTCTCACCCAGGGAACACCGAGAAAAAACCCAATCGATAATGCGCCGACCGGGGGTTGAACCTGCAACCTTTGGATTACAAATCCAACGCTCTACCAACTGAGCTATCCCGCCCTATTTTCTAATACTTATATGTCTCCAGATTGGTACAGTACTCAATTCATTAAGCTTGTTACTATTGTCATAGATCAATATTCCAAAATGTACCTTTCAGTTCGGCGAGCAAAGTTACTGTGGATTTACACGCTTCGCCACCAAAATCATCTCAAGAAAAATCGAGCAGATCAGAATTGTTCAGTCGTAGATTTTCAGGTGCATCTCAGGAGTTCATTAAAACACTACTGAAATCACCAGATGAACATTCGAGACCATTGGATCATACTTCAAACAAAATGGGATTAACATCAAATACTCCTTCTGATTTGGGCATGATCACGACTTCATCGACGATGCCCGCAGTGACCGTGGATAGCGACAGTACAGCCACAAGCTACACCGGAAGTGATATTGGCGGACGGAAGCGCAGAGATAAAACCTCTCTTCGCAAATCTAGACTCAACTCTCAAGATGAAGGTGAGTCAATTTTTCAAAATAAAATGTATATAATTTTGTAGTAAATATGAGGCGTTTTAGATTGACTACGATAACTCAACAAGCGAGACATGATATAAGTGCATGCACGATAGATCGAGAGCAACACCTAGGCCACGGCACAATCAAGTTATGAACAGTTACTAAAGTGGCCAAAAATTAGTTGCTGGAGAAACCGGAGTACCCGGAGAAAACCACTGGACATGGGCAGGATTTTTCCATCTTCCATGACTCAAGACAGCGGGAAGAAGCCAGCAGAATTCCTACTAAAGATACCCAGTCCCTAGATGCTCAATTTAACCACTGAACGAGTGAAGGTAACCAGGCGTAAGAGAATTACACAAACACAGGGAAAATGCCACAAAGATTTCCCATGGCTCAGACTTGAACGCTGGACCCCAAAATCTCCAGACGAACACTGAGCTACTGTCCTCTCAACAATTTTGTAGTAAAAGTGAATTCATTTTTTTGCAACCTCCGAAGTTTTTGTATCCTTCCGAAGCTTCTAAATTTGAGTTGGGAAGTTCAGTCATACTGTATGGGTACGCTAGCGCCAAGTTGACTGCTTTCCCATAATGCTTCTACCACCTTTGAGATGCAGCAAGCCAGCAATGCTTTGATAGTAGGATATATATACGGTACATCTAATAGCACTTTACTTTATGCATTGCAATGTATTCGCTAATAAAACAATGTTGTGCATAGATTATTTTAGGGATATTATATGTCATTCGCCAAGTGCTCGAGATCTGTTGAATACAATTTCTTTTGTGACAGGAAAAAATGGATAAATGTAATGTGTAGGCTACTGTCATGTTTTTTGTACATAATGTGTTTAGGCTGTTTTACTTTCACGGTACTGTCGGGTAGCATATCAATAATAATTTATATTAACGAAGATCTATATCTCTCTTAGTATTATACAATATCATGTATATTGAAGATTACCTGGTGATTATTATCATTTCTATAATGTGCTGGCATTATATCATACAGTAGGTCTGTTAAACAATTCACTGATCACATATAGCCTACTATTCCACTAAAGACTAAAGGTGTTGGCAGACCGTCAAGCGGAATTCTAGGAAAACCACAAAATATGTCTTCGTTATGTGTGTATATGATTGGATTCGTTATCTCTGTTTGTGTTATCTAGTTGTTATACAGCATTCCCTTAGTATTATCCTTTTACCGTCTACAGTAGAAATAGTAATACTGTTCAATGGGAGAACCCCAGCATTTCGCTGTAGGCATGTATGTAATAATTTACTGACTCTGTTTATTTGTATGTAACATGTTATAACATGAAAGAAAAAACCACGTGTAAATATGAAGTACTTGGTGATTAATTAATAACATACACATTGACTAATTAACAGGTATATTAACGAACTCGCCAACTGGCACGTTCTAAGAAGTACTATTAAAGTCCTGTTATTGGTCATTTGCAATAATTTAATTAAAATTAATATACAGTAGTCTTCGCATTTTCTAGCATTGCGATTCATATCAGACCCCACGATTTTTATGTTAGGAAATTTTTACAATTAGAATTTTCCCATTTCATAAATTAAGTAATATATTAAAATTCATCTTTCGCATAAGACGCTTAGACTAATAGGCTATAACCAAGATACATTGTTCGCAATATATCACCTTGCATAATTGTCCACGCAGCATGTAAAAGATCCTGTACAGTAAGCTAGTCCTCTTTGGCAAAAAAGAGGTCAGGCAGAACAAATTCATAACAAAAACTTAATATTAATCCATGTTATCCTACCAATTTCCCCCATGATACCATCACATTTGATGATCGTGCGTGCATATTATATCATTGATGATTTAATTACAACAGCTATAGGCCTATATTCAATCATCGTGTACATGTAATTGATAATACAATTTGAGTATAATGGTACATTTATATGAGGAGATTATTGACAGATACCATCACCACTTCTAACCATTCCAAGGTTTGGTTTGAGGCATCCTCTTTGGCATTTTAAATTGTAAAAATCTGCAAAAAGGGCTTGACCATGGGCGTTAAAGACATAAAATTGCATTTATACTCAATGGAAATCTTTTCTCTGAAACTGATTGTGGTTGAAAGGGGCGTGGTAAATAACTTCATTTTGCTAGTGTCTGTTCAGTCAGCATCATGCAATTTACAGATTGAATCCCTTTTGGCATATCAGAAATTAGAGAAAGGTGATTTTTGTATTTGTGAGTAGCCTATTTCTTTCAAGGGGCAGCATGTTCTTCCAAACTGCAGACATTTTGCATAAGTCGAACAACGATTTTCATTCCATACAATTTTAGAAAAACAATGTCAATTTTGATATGGAAAACTGACGATAATTTCATCGTGTGAATGTACCTTTATAAATACAGTCCTATTGGCACAGTGACCCAGGTTGTATTATTGTTATAGATACCCGTATTAAGCATTACTGAACTATTATGTATAATGTTATTATCATACTACATTTATACAATTATATCGCAAGGTTTATATAGCTGAACAAATTATTTTAGTTGTCTGACTAGTTTTGCAAAGCAGGTATAAATGTTTGATTGTGCCATATTTCCGCAGTAAATCTGAATTGAAATGTATTTTATTCTATTTTATATTACATTTATTTGATTAAATTTAACATAGTACAGTTATGATAGATCTATACTATAGCGTAGCATTAGCTAAATAAAATAATTATTTTATATGGTTACAAAATTTTTGTAGTAATGTGTAGTCAATTTATCAGTATTTTTGTATGTATGTTTGTAATTTTAATCTGTGTGCTTCTGTATCAATATCATCATTGATTGATAGGGCCGTGACTGTAAAGATCCATGACCGTAAAGATCCATGATGGATATCTCTCTCTGCGTAACCCGGACTTCGAGGAGCGATGGCTCCATCTGCTCAGACTCCTCTCATGCCTGATGTCCTTTTTCATTCTGAAAAGGTGTCCATATTTGAAACGTGTTTTGAAATGTGTCAAGTTTCTCTCAACTAAATACAGTTTGATAAATTAATATAAGCGATCCTCAACTGCGGTGGGATGAGGGATCGATGGCAGGTGTGGAACAACTCAAGAAAGGGCTCTCTTCCCTGCTTCCACAGTGTCACTGACAGCTCGGTTACTACACCTGGATTAGGGATACTCAACTTCAACTGAATGATGGACGATCAAACTTAGCTGGATGATGGATAGCATGCCTGTGACAACTTCAAAAAGGTCTCTTCCTTGCTTCCATATTGACTGCTGTTACTACAGCTGGATAGCGGATAGGTACTCAAATTCAACTGGACGAGGAATAACATGTGGGTTGAACTTTGAAAAGGGGTCTCTTCCCTCCTTTACACTGATGGGTGTTACTGCATCTGGATAAGAGATACTCAACTTTAGTGGATGATGGATGCTCAACCACCTGTAGGAGGGATAGCATGTGTGGAACAACTTTGAAAAAGGCTCTCTTCCGTCCTTTACCGTTACTGCAGCTGGAAAAGGGATACTCAATTGAATG
>WNLI01071213.1:0-11010 GCA_025802215.1 Wirenia argentea
GATGCCTCAGATAAAATTTGAAGTCAAACTGACAAACGGTTTTTGAGAAGAAGATTTTTTAAGCAAATGTTCACGGAAACGCGGACGGAGACGGGGACGGGGACGGAGACGCGGACGCGGACGACGTACGCCGGACGCCAGCCGATAGCAAAAGCTCAGCAGGTGAGCTAAAAATATAAACGTTTTGATTTCTCAAAACACTGAAAATGCATATACAATGATGTGACTCCTAAGCGACGATATGCCTGAATGCTGAGCAGATTACTACGAATATGAAAGCTCATCATAATGAGCTCACAGCTCAGTAGTTAGAGTGATGGCTTCTCATCTGAGAGTGTCGGTTCGAATCCTACAAAAACGGTGATTTTTCTGGGCTCTAATTCCATGGACAGTTGGCAATGGACACCCCTAGTGAGGATAACTCCGGCACACGGACAGACAACTACAACCGAGACCCAAAATGATAGAAAATGGATGTTGGAGAAACCGGAGTATCCTGCGAAAATCACCAGCCATGGTCAAGATAATGGATTTGTCCATGACTAAAAGACAGCCGGAAGAAGCCGGCAGAATTCATACAAAAGCTACACAGTCGGTGAGTCCCCAGATCCTCAATGTAGCCACTGAACTAGTAGACGCAAGCTGGGGTAAGGGCCTACCCAAGATAATTCCTGTAAGAAAAGAAAAATATAATTAATAAAATATAATAGCCACATTTTTCCGCAGCACAGGCTTGAACCTGGGACCCCGAGTTCTCGAGTCGACCACTACCACTGAGCTACTGCATCCTAAGGGCAGTAAATTAATTATATAGAATTGTATCAAATGCCATACCAGTTCACATGGTGCCTTTCAAACGTATTTTTTGCACTTTTTTGTTTGGATGTGAGGTACGTGCTTTTTACACAACATGCGGGTGAACCCCAATAATGTAATGGTGCAAAAAAATAAGGTACATGGTTTTTGCAGTACGTGGTTTTGCATCAATACTGACTAATTATTTCACGACTTACCATCAACCGCAGGACCCGCCGCGGCACCACCACACGACCGACAACACCGTTGTAACGTCGCGTCTTCCTGACAATAGGAGCGTCCGTACACCCGAATGTACGTCTCACAATTCATGCGTCCCGCTGGCGTGGCGAAGAACACCGGTCTGTCTCCGTACTCGCATCCTGGTGAAAAAAAAATGGTTTAGGCACATACTATAGGGCTATATACTGTATTTCACATCAGAGTTACTGAGTTACTGTGAGCTATTAACTAAATTAAAATGGCAAAAATTTTATCATGTAAATCGATAAAATTTGTACAAATATGCACAAAAAGTTGGCATACATAGTTATCCAAAAAAATTTCATTTTAAAACTAAACATAGCATAAGGGAATCATCTCCAAAGTAAAAGTAAAAAAGCGTCGTCGCAAGTTTGGATATCTCCACATTCGCCAAATGTCGGTTTACAATAATTATGTGACTGTGCTAAACAGAAGGTGCTGCTAGTTAGTCAGTGGGTGATAGCATGCCCTTTATAATACCACACAGCCTTTCTGGTCCCAATGCTTTGCTTACTCTGTCTAACGAGATATACACAATCAGTACCCACTCCTGCAGCTGGGTCAACAGATGCGGTCACGTTAGATCTTAGATGCCTTGCCAGGTACACCACGGAAAACACAACAAATACACACCAGACAAAGTAATATTTTTGGGCTGGGAATTATATGCCAATTATATACATTTACATGTTTTGACTGCCGGTACCACCTACATAACATGACAATGACTAAGGCCAAAGATCACTTATTGACATTACAGTTGTAAGGGATTTAACATGACATACCCTGGCCTGTACATTGGTGTGGTGGGTGCGGCACGTCTGGCAGCATGAGTGACGTACATCATTGGTATAACAGTCACCGGCCGTCAATGTCTTACAGACTCACACTGGTGATTAGCCAAGGTCAAAGGTGATTAACTAAGGTCAAAGGTCACTATAGTAAGGTAGGTAACCTCACGTACCCTGTATATTGGTATGATGGGTATGGCATGTCTGACAGCATGAGTGACATACATCGCCGGCCGTCAAAGACTCACACTGGTGATTGGCCAAGGTCAAAGGTGATAACTAAGGTCAAAGGTCACTACAGTAAGGTAAGTAACTAGACACCCTGTATATTGGTGTGGTGGCTACGGCAGGTCTCACAGCATGTATGGCGGACATCGTTGGAGTAACAGTCACCGACCATCAATGTCTCGCACTGGTGATTAACTAAGGTCAAAGGTCACTACAGTTACGGTCAAAGATCATTACAGTACGAGAAGTAACTAGACATACCCTGTATATTGGTGTGGTGGGTGCGGTAAGTCTGACAACATGAATGACGTTGGAGGCCATCACCTGCCGTCAATGACTCACACTGGTGATTGGCCAAGATCAAAGGTCACTACAGTGAAGGTCAAAGGTCACTACAGTCAAGGTCAAAGGTCACTACAATTACGGTCAAAGATCATTACAGTACGATAGGTAGCTAGAGTCTAGACATACCCTGTATATTGGTGTGATGTGTGCGGCGTAACTGGCAGCATGAATGGCGGACATCGTTGGGGTAAAAGTCACCGGCCGTCAATGACTCACACTAGTGATAGACTAAGGTCAAAGGTCACTACAGTAAGGGAGATAACTAGACGTACCCTGTACATTGGTGTGATGTGTACGGCATGTCTGGCAGCATGAACGGCGGACATCGTTGGAGTAACAGTCACCAGCCGTCAAAGACTCGCACTGGGTCGCTCGATTTCCATACGGACAATCTGAAGATGGTATTCAAAGTCAACTACAAAATATCGCTACAAAAAGTAAGTAAAACAGAAAAAGACTAGTGGTTAGAGGAGTGATTCCCAAACTGTGGGTTGGGAACCGGTACTGGGTCGCGAAACCTCAATCTACTAAACACTAAACAATGGGAAAGGGTCTGCTACTCAATGGGAAAGGATCTGCTACTGAGTCCCCACATAAAAGTTTGAGAACCATTGTGTTGGAGCACAAGTGTGGTTGTAACTATCATTTTGTACAATTATTGTGTACACCTATTGCACAATGCACATTCAAACGGTGAGAGTAACCGTGCATTTGTGAAAATTAATCGATTTTAACAAGGCGGAAATTTTGTGAATTTTCTGTCACTGCATTTTAGCGGCACAATTGTCGAGCAAATTGAACCTCAAAATTCAAATAAATGCTGTTGTTTCATTGGTCAATGCTCAGGGTTCACACTGGGTACTAAACTGTTTGTGCCAGGCTATGTGCCAATCTAATTTTTCTTGTGCCAATATCAAATTTCATGTGCCTGATAAAGTTCTAACCAAGTTCATATAATTCTAAGTAATTTGGAGACTGTTAATAGAGAGTAACTTGTGGATGAACATTTAAGGAACATGAGAAACTGAAGCCAATGTTGCAAAAATAAGATGGGTAGACGGTAAATAACAACTCCCATGTGCAAGAGCTTGTGCCAATTAGGTTTTTTAAGTGCCAACGTAGTTTTTAAAATCGCCAATGGCATGAAATGCGCGCGTAGCGTGAACCCTGACTATATGTCATTATACTGTACTTTACAGATCGTGGTTCCGGAGGAGAATTTTGCGTTTTCCACGTCGCCAGGAAGTCTGTTCTCTGTGACAACAGATGGCCTCATCTCTCTCAATACAGCCAATCTGGACTATGAAACCACCCAGTCGTACACATTTGACGTAAGTTTTTAGCCACATATTAATTTTACAATGATATACCTTTCATAAATCAACTGAAGGTTCAATTTATTGTACATAGAATGTCAAATGGATTATACATCATCTCTCAGTATGTAGCAAATCTGGACTATGAAAACACACAGTCTTACACATTTGAAGTAAGTTTTTAGCCACATATTAATGTTAATGATATACCTTTTATAAATCAACTGAAGGTTCAATTTATTGTACATAGGATGTCAAATTTATTATACATCATCTCTCAGTACACACCCAACCTGGACTATGGAAGCACTGTCTTACACATTTGACGTAAGTCTTTAGCCACAGACTAATTTTAAAATGATATACCCTTTATAAACCAACTGAAGGTTCAATTTATTGTACATAGAATGTCAAATGGATTATACATCATCTCTCAGTACACAGCCAACCTGGACTATGAAACCACCCAGTCTTACACATTTGACGTAAGTTTTTAGCCACATTTTAAAATGATATACCTTTTATAAACCAATTGAAGGTTCAATTTATTGTACATAGAATGTCAAATGGATTATGATATACATCATCTCTCAGTGCACAGCCAACCTGGACTATGAAACCACTCAGTCGTACACATTTGACGTAAGTTTTTAGCCACATTTTAAAATGATATACCTTTTATAAACCAACTGAAGGTTCAATTTATTGTACATAGAATGTCAAATGGATTATACGTCATCTCTCAGTATGTAGCAAATCTGGACTATGAAAGCACTGTCTTACACATTTGACGTAAGTTTTTAGCCACAGACTAATTTTAACATGACATACCTTTCATAAATCAACTAAAGGTTCAATTTATTGTACATAGAATGTCAAATGGATTATATACATCATCTCTCAATACAGCCAACCTGGACTATGAAACCACCCAGTCGTACACATTTGACGTAAGTTTTTAGCCACATATTAATACTACAATGATATACCCTTTATAAACCAACTGAAGGTTCAATTTATTGTACATAGAATGTCAAATGGATTATACGTCATTTCTCAGTACACAGCCAACCTGGACTATGAAACCACCCTGTCTTACACATTTGACGTAAGTTTTTAGCCACAGACTAATTTTAAAGGAGGCCTAATATCTAATAATCCATTTTGTTGGTGGTATCTACTAGTAAATGCATAATTGTTTTGTGTACTACCCTCGTGGTATAAGAGATAATCTACATGACACCAAAGCACTGTATTGCCACGCGTATCAAAAATTTATAATTCTGGCAGATTACATCGATCTCGGTTCTATAAACCTTACCGAATAACACCGCGCATCTAATACAGTTTCGATATGTCGCGTACATAAGCTTGCGATCAATAAACAACCAATGACATCGCTCGCCAGATCAATAATCGACCAATGGAATCGCGCTGTCAAATTTTAATCACTTTAGTTTGAATGGGCGGCATATCAAAACTGTATAGATGCGCGGTGTTATTCGGTAAGGTTTATAGAACCGAGATCGATGTTATCTGCCGGAATTATAAATTTTTGATACGAGTAGCCATATAGTGCGTTGGTGTCATGTAGATTGTCTCTTATACCACGAGGCTAGTATACTGTAAGACTACTAGGACAATTGTGCATTTACTAGTAGATACCATCAACAAAATGGATTTTTAGACATTAGGCCTCCTTTAACATGACATACCTTTCATACATCAACTAAATGTCCAATTTATTGTAGATGGTATTTATATATATAGAAGGCCAACTATTTTTCATAACAAATTATTTTGAAATAACATCTTTCATAAACCAACTAAAGATCCAATGTAGTGTAGAAAGTCAACATTATTGTACATATGTAGGTGTTTTTAAAAAACTTAACTCACAAATGCATTCTCTGTTGGATGGTCACAGCAGAGGCGCGAACTCGCAGGCAAGCACCCCTAGATATACATTATACATGTACTAGGGTGCTGACGACTAGACCATGAGCCAACCACTTTCAGCCGATTCATTCAACTTGTAGGATGAAGGTCAACTAAAAAATCAACCAATTAATCAGAGAGCATGTCTTGTCTTAATTTAACACCTGTGTAATTTCAATTGTATTAGGCTAGTTAATCTAATTTTGGCACAGGTTACCTAATAAAATATACAGTAGATTCCATTCTTTAATAAAATATTATCCCCCCACTCCGGCAGGTGACTGTGACTGACATAGTGTCGACAACTGGTTCACGTGTCACAACCGTGACCCTCACAGCTACCGTACTCGACACCAATGACCACACACCAACTTTCCAAGCCTACAACAACTTTGATGTCCCTGCTGCGGATTACACAAGCAGTCCACTGCCTTTCGCCGCTGGTTCAACAGCTGTAAGTCTTCTTTTTTTGATTGTTTATTAAATAATCTTAAATGTAAAAATATTTTACTAAAGTAGGCCTACATTCTAGTTGTTTCGAATCAACAAAATAAAACACTATAAAAAGTAAATCCTTCAGAGCCAGAGCGGCCCATAGAGCAGGAGCATAACCCTGTTTCTGTAGTGCTAAGTGGATGAGCGTAGCCGAAACTACACCCCCTGGATAAGACACTAGTCTATCGCAGGTTACTTTCCGACTTTCTCACGTGGCTGGCTCGCGGAGCAAAGTCTACCCAATTTTACTTTCTGGGTAAAAATCGACGGCACATTATATACCATAGTTTTTTTACTTCCATGTATAATGACTTCGGATATTTGACACCCCAAGCCTGGTTGCTATAACACGAACAAAGATAATGGAAAGATACAGCAAGTGAGCAAGTCCTTATAAATCTTGAAATTTGATCAAAATCCAAGATTTTTGTATAATACTGTCTGTTAAAGGGAGATAATAAGTCGCAGACTTTGACCATTAATTTGGTATGTGGTTCACCTGCTCTGGAGCCTCCGGCGTCAATGATAAACTGAGGCGCGGGAGGATCAGTGGAAGCGTTGTCAGTGGTTAGGGTTTCTTCAGTCACCGCGACCCTTCCCCCCCCCCACCAAGGCAATGCTCTCCACTGATCTCCTTTAGACTTGGGATTTTTATAATCTTTCGAGTTCTCGGCCTTATGGTCGAGTCATTTGAGGCATGGTGATTCGTAAGCTTTGACCACTTGTTTGGTCCGACGCGACTCACCCAGAGCGTACATTAGCTCTGCTAGGTACACGCATCGAGAACAAACTCATAAAAAAGAATACAATTTTATACTCACATTAAATTTGTCTTTATGCCAGAGTTCTTTGTCTAAATATGTTTGTTTGTCGTGTTCTTCTACTGCCTGTGAAAACATCAACATTTCAGTATACACATCAATATAGTAGCAAGCAATCACAAACATTAATAGCAACAAATTAAATATAAAGGAGGGTTTTCCTCTATACAAAATGATTACAAAGCAAACTGCGCACTAAACAAGATTGGTACAGAATATTGTCTAAAGTGGCTCTTATAAGTGGTATCACTGGTATGTAACTGTGATTTTATAGAGATTAATGCGCGACGTTACATATTCCTGTGCTCTGCGACCGTAATTTACAAACAGATGATTTAAAACAGTGATCTTGAAATCAGGTTGCTCACAACATATTTATTAACTTTTGATATGAAAATAGTATGGCAAAAGTACCATATCGCTAATCTGTAAACACAGTACGGACATTGACCCAAACAAGCGTACACATGATGGTCACGGACCAGACACTATGTTTACGTCTGTCAATGTAATCTTGGATGGGTGCTATGGTTGAGAATGGCAATTACCTTTTGCCTTGGGAAATTTTAAAGGCCTGACAAAGTTTAAGAAAGTATATAGTCAAGCACACTCGTCCAACTTTCTAATCTGGCCGAAAAGCCAAACACTACCCAACTTTATCCAGTCATGGCACTTTGCAAGACAGTTACCTAGCATCAGCAAATGGTTTACCAACAATTATAACATTATAAGTATTTACTGTAACTCCTTGACTCCCAGCATCCTCATAATGCTGTATGTTTTTTACGTATCACTACGTCTTTGGAAATCAGATAATTACAATAATTATAAACTACTACTCACATCCCATTGTGTTGAGCCCATTTTAAGGTATTTTCGTATAAGGTACAATTTTTCTTCATCCTCATATTCTTCTCGTTTTATGTAGAATTTCCAAACCCATCGTGCATACCAGTGGATGTAGAGGCCTATAGTGTAGGGGAGTAGCACGATTCGTATGAGGAGGATTTCGGTGTATTTTGGTTTACTGTAGCCACCTCTGTGAATATAAATTTTTTGATTATAAAAAAATACTGTGAGTGAAAATTTGACAGTTTGAGAACGATTACGAGGTAGTTACGTTTTTTTTAAAATAATTTATTAAAGTAGTTTACATTAAGGCAAATATATATGTACAGGCCTGACGACCACAGGACCGTAGGGCAGATAGTACTGAGATTCCGTGGGGAGAGGGACATGACGCGTGAGAGCAAAAGGGAGGGTGAGGGAAAGAGGGGGAAAGGAGGGGAAGGGTGGAGGAAAAGAGGGAGGAACTGGGTAGATGGATGGAAAGAGGGGAAAAGAGGGAGGACCATATCGTTACATAAACACATACAGCTGGATTTGTATAAATATCTATAATATTTTATGAAATATGCCCATATGCGTAAAATTTTATTTTAAAAAATGGGGTGTTCCCTAACTTTTTTCCAAGTGTATATAATTTACTTTCACAGGTTGAATATTTCGCAAATTGATGTATCGTGCCGTTTTCGCGAGTTTTTTATTTCGCGTCCGGTCCTACCTCGCGTATAGGCTACATTTTATGGATGTGTACAAAAAATGTGCGTGTTTTAAATTTCGCGATTGGTCCTGGCTTGTGAAATTCGTGAAATTAAACACCCCGTGAAAGTTTCCTCTCTTACAGAACAATGCAAAAGTTTCTTCCTAAAAAGTAAACCAAAAAATTTATTGCATCATCGATAATATAGCGAGGTCCATCATTGAATTGTCGTAAAAATTGTAGCATATTGTCAATTTGTCAAATCAATTTCATCCCCAGGTCGTAGTTTTGACGAAGATCTTTTCCGTGAGCGAGATGAAATCCGAGTCATGTGTTATGACACAACGGTGAAAACTAACACCCGCCGCAACCCATGTTGGTGCAAAGTCTACCCCAATATGAGGAATGCACGCAGTACTGCTGGCTCTGTTGTTATAGGTACGTTATAATTATGATACAAAATTATGGTACAAAACTAACACCCGCTGCAATCCCGACTAGCCTCTGCTGATTCATTGGTATCAATCAGACAATCATGTGAGATGTCTTGCCTAATGCCCAAACATCACAGAAAACTGAGAAAACTCAGCAGTACGAGAGTCTTCGAGATTGAACGCAAGACTTCTGGCATTCTTGAATTTTAGTTTATTCTACGTTCATTCTACAGGACTAGTCCATGCGAGTTGCACTTCTATTCGTGATTGGGTCATTATTGCATAGCAAGGGGAATAATTTAATGCGAAAATTAATTTTGTTCAAGGGACATAATGGGGAATTGATTCTTTGCATAGCAAGGGGGATAATTAGACATTCGATAAATTTGTTTACAAGGGACATAATTTATCCTGAAATTTTGTAGAATGTCGCACTCGTGTGAGTTCAAATTCTCAAGGTGTGGTGGTTAGATAGCCGGATTTTCCCCTGAAAAGTCGTGAGTTCGAATCCTGCATAAATTTCACAGATTTTTTCCTGCAGTTTCCAACCATATTTGAGACATATTGAATATTATAAATATGATACTGGACTTACTATGTAACGTACGTCGCTACGTTTCAACCGCCTCGCGCGGTTTTCATCAGGCAAATGACGCGCCACCACCTGGACACGTCACACTTGGGCAGTCTTGATCACATGACAGTTGCAGACGGCGAGGAGTTTTGCCATTGGTTAACGGCTTATACCTCTACTTGCTTTGGCCAGGCAGTATGGGTTGTCTTCGTATATTATTCTGCTGGCTTCGTTGCGCTGTCTTCGGGCAATGGAAGAAAATCTTGGACCCATCTGGATATTCCAGTTTCCTTCGTTTCCCTACCTTGAGTTAGTTTATCTCACTATGCATGGGCTATCAAGAGGACACCACATTTGAGATCCTCACACAGAAAAATGAATATAATGTCCCGCTATTATGTAGATACTATATGAGTTTTCTATCCATCCACAGGTGACCATGTCTACATGATAGGCGGCCACAATTTCTCCAAAGACCAGGATGTACTCACGGTGGAGGCATATGACATGACTCGGCAACGGTGGACGGAAGCGTTCACGCTCCCTAACGATGGTAGCTATGGAAACGTGGATTGTTGTATGATTAAGGTACCGCGTACGAACTCTGAATTTAACACGATTGATTCATATTTATATGACAATTGGATTATGTGGTAGTTACTATGCATGGTTACTAACTTGATAAGGTAACATGACTTTCCCCAACTCAACTACGGTAGCTATGGAAACGTGGATTGTTGTATCATTAAAGTACCACAAACTCAGAATTTAACATGATTGATTCGTATTTATATGACAATTGTATTATGTGGTAGTTGCTATGGTTACAAAAGTTATTTTCGTAACTGACAAACATGAACATGAACTGTTCTCTCATGAACAAACTCAGAACCCCAACGACGGTAGCTATGGAAACGTGGATTGTTGTATCATTAAAGTACCGTGTGCGAACTCAGAGTTTAACATAATTGATTCATATTTATATGACAATTGGATTATGTGGTAGTTACTATGGTTACAAAAGTTACTAAGGTAACATGACTTTGCTTAACGATTGTAGCTATGAAAACATAGACTGTTGAGTTATTGAAATAGGCCTACCTTGGATAAATTCAGAATTTAACACGATTGAATTGGATATCGATAAAGTATAATTTAATATTGTAGTACAAAAGACTGTTAGTTGTCAACAAATGAAATCCGATTTTATAATAAGTGGATTGTTTCTTATCGTTAGTTATTATTCCGCAAGCCCGTTTAAGTAAAAGTTGTTTTAAAAGGTTAGACCCTACTTGAGGTATACCCATTCCAAATTTGATCTTATACTAAAGGTATATTACTGAAGTTTATAAAAAAAATATTATTATAGTTCACTGACCCGGCGAAAGTCGCCATTTTGTACAAAATCCAAGATGGCCGCCATGAATTATTGTAACTCAATTACTCTTACATGTATCCCCATATCT
>WNLI01071434.1:0-11007 GCA_025802215.1 Wirenia argentea
CAATACAATACAATACAATACAATACAATACAATACAATACAATACAATACAATACAATACAATACAATACAATACAGTACAATACAATACAATACAATACAATACAATACAATACAATACAATACAATACAATACAATACAGTAAAATAATTAACATTGATTATGAGTCAGTGTGACTTAAAGGTATACTCCAGGCAAAGAGTATCTTTTGGGGATGATAGAGATGGTATTGAAGGCCAAATTAAGTCTACATGCTAAGACAGTATCTTAACCCTAGCCCTAGTATGTAGTTGAACTACCTCTGGAGAGCATCTCCAGATAAGATGCTCTTCTTAGCGCGAGATGCTCTCCTTAACCAGAGGTAGTCCAACAACATACTAGTATACTGGGACTGCCTTAGCATGTAGGCTTAATTTGACCTTCAATACCATCCCTATCATCCATCAAAAGATACTTTTTGCCTGGAGTGCCCCTTTAACACAAATATTGTCTTAGCCTATTTTTATTTATATAATAATGCGGAGGGAGACATAATATTTCTGAATGGGTCAATTTGTTCAATGTAGGCGAACAGTGCCCACCGTATTATTATACTTTACACTTACATTTCTGTAAAAAAATTATACGGTTCAGAACATCAGATGACCCGCTGCATTGTTGTGGTTGGGGCCTGCAGGTATTACAATCCCACTTATTTCATTGACCCACAAATTATTGTCTAAACCAGTTAGCTAGCCTATACTCTATTAGTCTATTTCTATGGAGAGGGAATTTTTCCGAGTAGGTCAATTTGCTAAATGTAGGCGAACAGTGCCCACTGTAATCTAAATTTACGCTTACGTTTCTGTAAAACCCCCCATTACATGGTTCAGCTACATCGCTATTCTATGTGTGTAGGTCAGTAGACTGCCCTATTTCTATGTGGAGAAGAAGCTTTCCCAGTAAATGTAGGCGGACAGTGCCCACTGCGATCTACTTTACTCTTCAGTTTCGGCAAAACGCAGGCATGCATGTAGTCAGTGTATACGGTCCACTTGTACCGCACGGATACACACATTGTTGTGGTGGGAGGTAAACTTTAAATCTCACTCATTTCATTCATGGGTGATGTTGGCCTACATAAGACATATAATTAAAGTATAATATGTCTAATATATTGAGTTATACACAATGTAATATTATACTGTAGTAGTATAACTTATAGTAGGTATATTAAAAAGTAATGATGCATGCAATACGGTCAGACGTAGCCTATAGCATTATACAATTCCCACGCAACTGGAATCGGTATTATTCTGCAAACATTGGGGTCACAATTTTGGAGACATCACCTTTCCCCACCCTCACCCCTCTCCAGCCTTGTCGGTTACATTCCACCCCACACACACACATAGACAGTGGGTGACTCACCACAATATGTGTATATGCACATGTCTTGCAAGTCTGGACTGTGGAGTGGGTCGGTAATCTCTCGTTATGGTAAAAGTAAAGTGAAGTGCAAAACTTATATATAATAGGTATAGCGCTCGTTAAATCAGATGTCACCAGCGGTATAGAGTTTCGCCATGCTAGAGATCTCTGCTCGTAATAGTTGCACGAGTAGCACAACCTTACTTTCCAACCCATACACTCACCATTGCAAGTGAATATACGATCAGTACCAATCTTACAGGTTTGGTAAACTGAGGCTAGGGAAACGCACCGAGAAATCGCTCAGAAGAATTTTCAGATAAAACGCCGATCGTCATCCGACGATCAAATTGTGATGCGTTGCTGCCTTGCAATACGAAGTAGTCGACGGTACTAGCGCATGTGTATGTCGAATACACCCAAGCGTCGTCGATCAAGGAGCGTGGTAGACCAAATCGCAGACCCATATACCAGGACAGAGACGATTACAGCGCGATACATCTGCATAATTTTGTGGTGATTAATATTCGGGCGCTTGTGGAAGTGGAAGAAGGGAGTGTTAAGACGGCGGCCATCACATACGATCTTCGAAATATGCATATGTATCGCGGAAAGAAGAATTATCACTTGTATTGAGAGCCAAGTTAAAGATCGTAAGAAGGTGCCCACAGATTTTGACCATTAACTTGGTCCGATGTGGTTCACCTACCTTGGAGCCTCTGGCGTCAATGATGAACAGAGGCGCAGAGGATCAGTGGCAGTGTTGTCGGTGGTTAGGGTTTTTTCAGACTTCGCGACTTTTCCCCCCAACCAAGGCAATGTTCTCCACAGATTTCTCCCAGACTTGGGATTTTTATATTCATTCGAGTCCTCGGCCTTATGGTCGAGTCATTTGAGGCATGGCAGTGATTCGCAAGCCTTGGCCACTTGTTTGGTCCGACGCGACTCACCCGGTGCGTAAAATAGCTCTGCTAGGTATACGCATCGAGCACAAATTAATTACCAAAAAAATAATAATAAATCGTAAGAGGAGGAGGAGGAGGACCGGAGTGTATCAGGTCGGGGTTATACCGACATGCGTTTTGTTTTGGTCCGACTGATGCCGACTGTCATGCCCACAAGTTCAACTTCTCCCTGAAGTACCATATATGTGAAATTACTGTCAATGAGTCAATGAAGATGGTGGAATTTACTCAAATGTTCTTCCTGTTCGTCAGTCTATTATGGAAAACGCCAACAACCACCACTTAGTTTAAAGGACACTCGGATCTTAAGGAAGTTTACTCGATACAGTAGAAGGTGCAATAGAACCAGAAAAATACATTGACCGGGTCACCAGAGTCAAGATAGAGGTCATGACTTTCAATATGCATAGATATATACTGTATATAATACACTCATACATAGCAGTAGATATATATATACATTATAATAAACTTGCGCCAGTGTGAATTTGAGATATATTATAGACTTCGCGCATGCGTACATGCGCGAGGAAAAAAAATATTACAAATTGTAAACATTATGTGAAAGATAATTCATTTCTTAACAACTCTGTAAATTTTCATGAATATATTCACTATATTAATGATTTTATAGTACTTTATGTAGGGTGTTGGGTTTTTTTTTAACACCGTGTATATACGATAACATATTGTGTGTATATACAGCCTGTACACCTTGTGTATATGCCGCGCCTGTCACTATACCAACACATCAACCCCCCCCCCCCCCCCCCCCCCCCACATTTAGTCTGAAATACTACTTGTTGATAATGTATGAACAAAACAAAAATGAACACATGAACTTGTCCTATGTTTCACGCAATACTTACTTTGTTTGTGACTCAACAAATTTTGATATCACTAAGTTAAAATTGAGGCGGAATAGCAATTTCGTAGTTCATGTTAATTTCTAATATGTAGGGACATACTCATAGATTTCATGAGCAACATTTGTTTGTGGTAAAAACTAAACTGATTTTATATACAAACATTCACAAATACCACATGAAATACCTAGCCTCATTTTTGAACACATATCGGACATGAGGCAAGCTTTTCTAACATCAACTACCTAATATCTTGGGTTAGACAATTGTGAATGTGGTAAATCCAGCGACATTTGAAATTGACCAATCAAATTCATGGAAATATGTCAAATACGACGTACGACAGTGTATTACTTTCAATTCATATTTATTCCATAATAACATAAGTCATAAAGTAAACTGTTATCATTTGTATTTTTTAAAAATATGTATCAACAAATTAATGAAATTATAATGATTTTAGACAGTTTTCACAATAGTAGTAATTATAAACAGGAACAATATTGTATTTATGAAACAAATAATAAATGAAATTTATGTTAACAATGTCATATTTTTATGAACAGAAGTTACAAACTACATCACACATTTACTTAATTATAACAGTATGTGATACTACAAACATCCTTTACAAAAAGCTCCTTATTATGTACCTATGTACCTTTGTCCGGTCGATTACTCGGGCTACGGTTGACGGATCGAAACGGGAATTTTTTTATTGAGCGTTTAAGCACCCGTAGATGATGTACGACAATGTTTCGATTATGTATTCCAAAAACCATTAGAATAATTAGCCATTTGTTACATAATCTATACAGCTGTCACACATGGTTATTTTATGGGGTAATAAAATATGCTGCAACCATCCACAAGTGTAATGAGTGGGAAGTGTTCTTATCTGATACAGCAATTAGTGTCAGCAGTGTGTATGTAGGTCATTAATCACAGGGTGCACATAAACAAATCATTTAATTGGAGGGATTGGGTACACAATATACACAGTGCTACACAGACACTACCCTCACTATGTCAGACAAAGGCTGGAAGGGTGATATATTTTTGTTGCGTTTTTTATCCGAGGGGTATGTAAAACAAAGTCGTCAGGCTCTGACAACTTACATATTACATGAACGAATGTCCAGTCTATATGATGTATGTATATACGGGTTGTCGGCTTGTTCCAGTAATATGACTAAACAAATGTGTATGGGGACATCGGAATGATTATGACAAATATGACATCAGGGTATCATAACCTACATTAACAATCATTAGCATCGTTATTGTGTCACCATCACTGTATCATAAATTGCTGAACTATATATATTATCATCTCGTAAGAATAAATAGGCGCAACACATTTGGTGAAAAATGTGATTTTTATTTAAATATGTAACTTCAGCTTTATCAACTATTCTATTTGTTCTCGACCAAAAATAAATCAAACAATCTGAATCATAAGTCATGTTTTTTGCATGCTCTGACTTCATAAGGCTCAAAATGACATGGAAAAAAACAGTGTACGAACTAATATTGATACAACGGCGAGTTTTGCAACTATCACTAGATTGTTGCAAGTTGCCAAATTTGGATGCTGGAATTCTATATAGAAACCGAACGGATTAGTAATGTGTCCCTATGATGTTATTAAATTTATTACCTAATTAACACTATGTATCAAGTACGTTAATCAATATAATGGGATAGGTTAGTTAACAGCAGTTACGGAATGGTGACATTATTATTACAGAATATGATTAATTACAACCCAGGTATGTTGATAAATGGATTGATCCAGAAATATTACAATCTCGATGGAACGTGTTTGGCAGGTCCTGGAGGTCCTGGACCTTAAACACACGTTAAGCCCAATCATTCATGCATTCTATTCATAAATGGATTCATACAGAAGCAGATACCACACAAAATGGACAGCGTCAGCGTGATGAACAAAATGTCAACAAAAAACTCAACATTGACTACTTTTAACTTCCCAAATCGTTCCAGCAGAATGGAGCTAATCCACTTTCTCCCCTATGTACAGGGAGATACTGGATTTGTCACACACTTTTCACACACCTCCAGAATGTGGTAGAAGGCTTATCCACTTGACTTCGCTCTACTATGCTTCGCTTCATTTCACTAGTGTAGTAAGGTGAATCAGGTGACACTGATCAAACCGAACTACGTCCCTTGCGGCACAAGGTCACGAGAGGTCATGAAAATCGATTGATAGATCGGCTCTATTTGTATTAATGGTGTAATATGCGGATCGATCGGATGCGA
Source organism: Wirenia argentea (assembly GCA_025802215.1). Lineage (NCBI taxonomy): Eukaryota > Metazoa > Mollusca > Solenogastres > Pholidoskepia > Gymnomeniidae > Wirenia > Wirenia argentea. Next base: position 5,529 of record WNLI01071434.1, read on the forward strand.
ATCAATGAGAATAATTTAACAACAATTATTTAAGATTATCCCCCTTGCCACAGTATGTGACCTACAGATTCTCCACACAGTGTCATTCATAACATATCTCATTCATTTCACCTCACTTCAGTTTGCATGATTGTATGTGTGTATAGCTACGACTTTTATAATGTGATAATAATTAATATTAAATGTAGCAAATGTTGAGTACAAATCAATACAAATATCATGAAATATGCAGTTGTGTCGTTGCATAAAATCAATACACATAATGCATTAACTCACATCAATGTACCAAAGTATCAAAGTTATACCCACAAACACACATGTATTTGATGTATACAGTAGAAATTAATAATTCATAATATTTATTACCCATAATGCACTATCACAAATATACCAAACACGATTTAGCCTGGGGCTAGGGGTTGGTTTGTGTACGTATGTATGTATACGTCTACATCTCTATATGAGGTACCATTCGTCGGTGACACATTGACATAATGACATGTCATACACAAATAACACAATGTAATGTATGATGTACAATTGTACATGGTATCTAGAAATGTGGACATCGGGATATACACCAGAGCCTGCAAAGATGACCAACTGACCAGCCACGGCTCGATTTCGATGACTGGCTCATTAAGCTTTAAATCAGATCTTGACATCCCACTGAGCTCATTAGACATTAATTCTTTATATTATTGATGAATAGATTTATAATTTAACATTGCCTACAGCTTGGGGTGTTTACGCGTATGCCGTATGGCACCCATAACGTGGCATAGATGAGGCGTAGGTCACTCATAATGCATAGGAGACCCACAATGAGACATAGGTTAATTGTAATGAGGTGTAGGCCCCTCATAATGAGGTGTAGGCCATTCAAAATGCTGCGTAGCAGTGTAGGCCAATCATAATGCGACGTAGGCCATTAATAATGCAATGTAGGCCACCCATAATCCAGCATAGGCCACTCATAATGTGATATAGGCTCCTCATGGTGTATACCACTCATGGTGCTCCATCGACCATTCATAATGCGACATAGGGCACTAGTAATGTGGATATTGAAGTTTGTAATGGTCAGCGACTCAGCCATCAATTTGGCAATGTAACACAAATGACCATGATTGAAAGAACACTGCTTTGCACAATTGCACTAAAATCTAGAAAACTTCACTCGTACTGTGGCCCGTGAAATTTCAAACTTCCAATCGAACCTTCGATAAAATTTACTTAGCGACAGCCTGCATGACTATAATAGCAATATGCGGTAACGTAATGTAGCATACTGTATATCTTTTTATACGACACATTATATCACAATATTATGTGGCGGGCTACAGCGATATAACATGATACCTTGTATAATATAACGTTACACATACACCACAGCAACACCCTGTCATGGTGCGTTCAATTGCATTGTGTACATCTAACATATGGATGCCTGGGTTGTATATAACATATTATGCACCACACACACACCCTGATTAAAAGTGTTACAAAAACAATGCTTTCATCACGATCAATATACCCCATGGCTGAACCAACATGCGGATATCACACTACCCATGTATTGATATAATGGGCCGCGCGACGCGTAGAGTAGATAAAGTTTACGGTGCACGCACAAATGGCATTAACGTTAAGTGCCCGTTATTCGTTACAGTGGTTAGTGGTTACGTCACGTCGTCAAAAACAGGCGATGGGAAATTGAGGGGTTGATATGTGCTCTCTATAAGATGGGGTAAGTCGGATTGGTGCCTACAACCCTTCAATAATCCTCGAGGAATAATGGTGATGTAGGTGTGTGACTATTTGATTTTGTTTCCTCGAGGAATAATGGTGATGTAGGTGTGTGACTATTTGATTTTGTTTCCTCGAGGAATAATGGTGATGTAGTTGGGTGACTATTTGATTTTGTTTCCTCGAGGAATAATGGTGATGTAGGTGGGTGACTATTTGATTTTGTTTCCTCGAGGAATAATGATGATGTAGTTGGATGACTATTTGATTTTCTTTCAATGTGTGACATGTTTGTCCGCAGTTATAGAACAAACAGCTATTTCGATCATCTTTATCCTGTCTCGATTATCAAATAATGCAACATTTACAACAAATTACCCCAAATAGTGTAGGTGCGTAACTACCTATTTGATTTTCTTTCAATGTGGGACATGTTTGTCCATAGTTATACAATGAACGGCTACCTATTTCGATCATCTTTATCGTGTCTCAAAATCAAATAATGCAACATCTACAACAAGTTATCCAAAATAATGTACCTTGTAAGGATTCATGACAATCAAAAAATCTTACATCTGTAAAACCAGAACGCTGCTCAAATCATCATTTTCCCAAAACCCCATAATAGGCTGCTCTCCTCATTCACAAATATTTTACGTAAAGATGCTATTTAAGACAAACAGTTTAACGCCCCTCCAAGCCCAATGCACAGTACACACCCATTTGCCTAGCGCACTGTACAGTTTACATGCCTCGCAGGCTCGTGCTGTTCAGTTGTAAATAATTAATTTCTTCGCTGTTCAGCTTTGGATATCTAGTTTATGGGCCAATAGATCGCGCTACACTATTGTTGCTGACGGTACACGATGGAGTCAATACTGTGGCTGCAACGACAGAACGTGGTTTTTCATATCGCTATAACAATTCACTTCAACCTCACACGTCACTATAAGGCATGTACATGGCTACGCTACATGCTGACCAATGCTACTGTTTCTTCTCTATACTAGACGGTCCATAGATGACCTGGATCCTTTTTCGGGGGTTCAGATGCATCGTGCTTCTTTTTAGGGAGTTTTTAGTCATCTCTGCTTAGTCATCTCACTTACAAGCATCATTGATGTAATAATATCGATTATCGTTACTACTAAAGAGAACGACTTTGCTGGGTATTTTGGTCAGGTGGACAAAAATGAAAACCACAATAGGAAAATCAATTTGTTAAAATCCACGATCTTATTGACCAATTATAATGAAAAAATTCAAAATTTATTTGATAGAAAAATTGTACATAATTATAGAACTTTCTGATGAATCTTCTGATAAATTGACGCCCAATAAATCTTGTCCCTTTGAAATAACATATTTATCTGTGAAAAAATATCTGGATATATCAGTGCAGCTCTACGTTTGTTGTCGGCTCAGTGGCTGGTGTAGTTCAATAATCGAGTTAGACAAATCGGTTTTAGACGATTAGAGTGACGAGTACCGACTTGTGGATACTCGGAACGATACCATTGATTTTGGTTTTATCGGTGTACTAGTCGCGTTTTTCTGTGTGTCTAAATGATTGATTTTAGTTCTATCAGTGTACTAGTGCTGTTTCCCGTGTCTAAATAATTGATTTTTGTTCTATCAGTATACTTATACTAGTGACGCTTTTCGTGAATCTAAATACTAGTGGCGTTTTCACTGAGTCTAATGATTGATTTTTGTTCGTACTTCTCTCGGTGTAGGCCTAATAGCGGCACTATCAGTGATTCAGTGTACTAGTGACAGTTTCCACGATGTAAATGATTTACAAGGTATTGTTGTTGTCAGTATATTAGGTGTACTGTAGTGATTTTTTCATGTAGTTATATTGTGATAATACTTTGAAATGATTACGGAACTATTTATTGTCAGGACTCTAGGTGTAATAATATCTTTAAATTATATTTTTTTGTGAAGATTTCGAGTTTTGTATAATGGATTGGAGCATGTGGAAGTATAATACGTCAAATTTGTATTGTAATACCAGTTAGAGTTCTATTCATTTGTAATGATATTTACAAGTGTAGTAACATAAACTAAAATAAAGTGTTACTGTATCGCCGTATAAACAATGTTTTAAACCACACAATGTCATGTTAAAAATATATATATCTCACAGGCAAGCTATATACTACAAATACATCAAATTCAAAGACCATAATACTTCAAGAATATATAACAGTATATAATGAACAACAACAAGCAAACGTTGTAAGATATGGCATATGTTGCCCTTTCATCCGTTCACTAAGCAAGTGATCCATCTTCTTCAAAGAATAATTGTTTTTTGCACTTGCGTAAACCAACTAAATAGAACAATAACAAAAATCGGTACATGCAAACCGGAACCGAAGTACAGTAGAAGAAAATTTTATTTCGTACCCATTTATATCCAGAATTTCACACACAATTTAACGTGGTACACTCCAATTACATTTACAACATTTTTAGAGCATAATATGTACATACTGGAAGCTAGTGTATGGATGTAAATTTTGTAAAATATTTTGTGGACTGGAATGCAGACAACTTTTTTTGTAATTTACTATGTTACTACAGCAAACTGTCACTAGTTTCACACCTAGAAAAATGCCAAAATATTATAAACATTTCTTTGACATCAAGATTAGGCCTACTAACATAGTTACAGTTGTATACCGGTATTTGTGAAGCAAATGTGTTGCCGCATAAAAAACTAGCATATATAGTTTATTAGTTACTAGTTAGTCATATATTTCTGGAGAAAAAATTGTTGCCCCATACAAATTATTAAAAATACAAAAACAAGTATCTGGCCAAAAAAATGCATGAATTCAGAATTCCCCAAAACGAGCTTCTGAGAAAAGAACACAATTCATCATAGGGTCTACAATTTTACCACACAAAGTGATAAAAATACACCAACCCATCGATATGTTATAGAGCATCGACTGCTGACATGAGTTGTCTTCACTGACTAACCAACTGACGCCAGTTGGTCAGATGGTCAAGAAAACGAATAACTCTTTGACTGCCAGCATCCTCATATCCCATATGCATACATTTTGACGTACCAATACGTCTTTGGTAAAGGAGTTAAGTAGCTCAACAACATTACAACGAAGTGAAGTAAATTAGTTCAGAGAAACATTGCGGTGCTCAAAAATTAGTGTTTGCAACTTTGCACTAGCATATCTTACGAACGGCAGAACTGAGTCAACCGACCAGATTTTTGTTCTAAGTACTGTGAACTATTTGTAGCTCTTTGTAGCTAAGTTGTGATAGCGGATAAGACAGGGTTCAATGTGTTTACAATTTGAGAAGTGAACGTCGTTCTGAACTACAAAGTATTTGTAGAATTGCAACTAAACATAATAATACTGGCAACATTTCGGAATAAATATATGTGCTGAGAGCTGAAAGCAAATATTTACGAATCACGAATAGATCGATCCACTTGGGCCATTTAGATTTGAGAATATGATAAACAAAATGGCTGCCACAGGGCAGGTAAATACAATGAATAAATACCAAAGCATCATTGAAGAATAGACAGTAGACAAAGTCAAAGATATATAGGCTAGTATTTACTAAAAGTCGCAGTAAAGGATAATTTACTTTTCATCATAATCAGAAAGCACATCGTCGTCGCCGAGTCAAACGGACGTACAGTCAAAAGGACGTAAAAAAAAATTTTGCAGAAAAAAATTCCTCTAGC
>WNLI01071545.1:0-11006 GCA_025802215.1 Wirenia argentea
GAGGGTATCGCAATGGGCCCGCAACGTGGCCTGCGCGAAGGGGTTTAACCTCTCCCTCACATAAACTGAACTGAACTGATTACTCTCTCATAGTATTATTCTATTAAGCATACTTTGATTACCTACTCTATCCTATATATTATACCAAATATAAAAAGTCATTGCGCATAATATTTTTTCGTTGTCGCGCGAACAGACCCATTTCTCCTATATATTATACAAAATATGAAAAGTCATTGCGCATAATATTCTTTCGATGTCGCGTGAACAGACCCTTTTCACCCTCGGGACATGTAAATGCGAAAGCAACTATCGCCGTTCAGTGATGATTACACACCGACAAACAGTCATGGGAATAGTCGAGGCAATAGTCGAGGCAATAGTCGAGGCAATAGTCGTGTTTGCCATATAACCCGCCATTTATCGTATTCTATAACCTTCGACTCTAATACGATATTGATCCTGTCTGAGTGGAGATAAAATACATGTTTAGTACGGTATAATAGGCATATGGCAGAACTGAATGCGTAAACAGTTTTGCGCGCGATTTATTACGCGTAAATGTGCATTCGTTTCAGCTATGGCGTGTGACGTGTCTTATTGGTAATGTTTTTTCTCCTATAGTTAGGCCTACAGTAAAAAACAAACTGGGTTTAGACTTGGAATATAATAGTGGTTCTAGCTCCACCGACAGGTGCAGCTAAATTTCTTGTATAAGAGGGTAGTAAGCCATATTGATTGTAAAAGATGTAAACCCTGATTTCACTGTTGAAGTCGGGTCTCCGTAGCTCCGTTTGTAGATCATCTGTGTGCCAAACAGAACGTCGCAGGTTCGGATCCCGTCGGAGGCTCTGATTTTTTTTCTGTGCAATTTAGTATGCTAAATTTCGTGTTGATTTAGAACCTGGAGTTTATGTAGGGCAGTTATATTACACCTTGTGGAAAGTTGGTAACAGTTGGTTATAGATTACGACTCCCACTTATCCAAAGGGGACATTGGGCATGTCAGTTGAATCTTGATATTATATCCGGGTTTGTGGTATACCGTTAGCCAAATCCATTGTAAGGTTTTCACTTGGTAACTTGCATGATTTTTCTTCATCTTTTTCCATCGACTTACAAAAGTATTGAATGTATCATTTTTGGTGCTGGTGTAGTATTATGTTATAATTTATGTATTAATTCGGCAGACAGTGATTTCGATAGTTACCATTATTAGGAGCACGCTGACCCCGAAAATGGCACAAGTAAACAGCCACAGTTTTCTGTTGTTTATGTGCCATACCACAATCGGCCGTTCCATCATAGTATTGCGTTTAAATGGAAATTAACCTGTCACATTGTCTGGTTTTGTTCTCGATTATGACGTATTATGCGGCAACGATGATCGATCAGCATTCAGCAATCGTCTGGCAATTTCCATTTCACACTGTGACACTAATGGTAGTGTAGATACAATCCCACATTTGCGGCTACCTCTCATTAACATCACAGTATTATAGGCGTAGTAATTTCCTGGTGAATAGCTCGAAAAATGCTGATCACTTCAGTTGCATTTAATAATTATATCGGTCTTATCAGACCCACGTAGATCTCTTTGGTGTTCTAGGATCCGTGTTATGGATGAAGAACTGAAGAACGGCTGTCTAGGCGGATCCTTGATTGGAGTTCTGGCCTTCTGGGTGCGTCCTCTCATCCCCGGGTCTTCCTCGATCTTGAACCAAATTTGTAGGGGGATCTACATATTCAGAATTTCATATTCTATGGATGACAACCCAGCTATAAGAGCTCCAGCTCTGTGGGCTCATGGTGTAGTGGTTAGAGCGTCCTGCTTTCAATCGAGAGGCATGGGTTCGATGCTGTTTTTCCGGGCTTTCCACCCTCATTAGAAACACATGTACATACATTGTACATGGCAATGGGGACAGACGTGAAAGTGCGGTATACCAAATCATGTTCAAATGTACATATTTATTTATTTATATTTTACTTGACGGTCACAGCCCTACTTGATACTCGAATAGTACAAAATACCTTCTGGGGTCTGACACAATAGCAGATAACAGTCGTATAAAGTGCCAATTAGCAGACGATTTTCAATTGTAAAGACAGTGTCATGAAATCTTTCCAAGACCATGGACTATATACGTCATTGCACTCTTGGATCGCTGGGGCAAAGAGGCCTAAAGTACTAAAGGTAACCCTCAATTGTGAATCTAATGAAAATCCGGCATCATTGAAGCAGAAGTAGTACCAAATCGGCATGATAGACACAATGTAGATTGTAGACTTATATAACCAGTCTAGACGGCAATTAGTGAAAGCTTAGTCACGTCTTTATCAAGGACAATGAGTAATATCACGTCATACTGAAGACGGTTTCAGAATGTCTGTCTGTTCCAGCTGAAATGCTCAAGCGTGAAATGCGGATCACGTACACTGCACATTTTGCACCAGTAGCTCATTGGGTCTGTGTCTGTTACTGGACCTGTACATGGAGACTATCCTATACAGGCCTCGATGTAAGCCGCGAATGCTCATTCAGGTTACAGGTGGGTTACATGAGAGTTAAAACTCGCGAACGGACAGTAGGTGACATGTCAATACAAACCAAGAAAACAAGAAAATTGTGGGAAGATGATCTTCTGGTAAACAATCAGCCTATTGAATTACCATTACGTCAAAATCATTACGTGATTCGGCTAAGGTACGTTTCCGCGGTTAGTCGCAAGAATCTTCGAACGCTAACAACAAGAAACCCATGATTAACCGGTACGGTGGCACCTAATGATATATGTATTGTGTTGCACAATGGCCGAATGAAATACTGCGTAACACACGCTATCAATCCGGCGCCATTAATCACAACACTTCAATAAACATAGATCTTTTCTCCCCGAAAGCTCTCCTTCATTGTTATTCTATACGGCAAAGATAATATCAGGGAGATGGATTTTCTGTCTGTCTTTCTGTGTCGCCGGCGAAAGATAAATTCCCTGTAAAGTCTCACTTACATAATTATATGGGTTTACAGAACACAATTTCAGACGCAGTGACACAGCCATTGCCAAAATTCCTTGCCTTGGTTGTAGGGGCCACCGAAAAACCTTAACTCTTGGAGTGCTGAATTAATTAAATTGCATGTATTTTACACAACTATAGTAGTGTCCAGCACGGGAAGAGTTAACCTCCTGCACACTACTGTATAGGTGGGGGGAAAATCCACCATAGCATATTTCCAGACTGGTCACTTTCAAGGGGGATAACTCATCCCACCCATAATGCATCACTTTGTAATACGTACGTATGAATTCCACTATGTATCCTGCACAACATTCAGGAAACACTATTTCTTGCATAATCTAAAGTAAGAACACAAAAAGTTGCAAATTCTTGAACTGTCAGTGACCATGTTGTCTGCAAGGCTTTTGACAGCTTGTGGAAACGCTAGATTTCATTGGTACCCGTATCCGATGAGATCGTGTGTAATGGCTAGTTGAGAAGTCAGTATAGTCTTGGTACTCAGGTGTTATGACGTACAATGGAAATTTCTCTGGCAACACAACAGAAAGCTACCAAAGTATCTTGAAATGTTTGTTGCTCTCTTGATTTTAAAGTGGTTTGAATTTATGTCGCACACTGGTTAGGTTATGTAGCATACACCACAAAGAAATCCAGGTCGGATTACAAATGGTCAAATTCCTATCCCACTCCGCTATACGGCAAGATATAGATCCATAAAGCATACCACATGCATGCTGCTCGCTTGCTCTTTACATGGACATGCTCGCTCTTATTATGTCATAATGATGTATATGAAAATTCAATAGGGCTACTGCTTCTACGATAATTAGTGGCTGACAGGCGACAATGCCACTATACGCATGTTCGCTACATATCGGTAATGATGTATATAATGAGCATATCCATAATTCTGCCGCTTTGCCATATTTTAATTGACGTAAAAGCTGTTGTAATGTTGTACCCGTATTATCCGATGTAATTGGCATACATATCACGTAATATGTATAATGGCGAGTACCGACCTAGTTATAACTGGGTCGGTCGATCAGTACAAGCGATGGTCATCATTATTAAATTGGATTTGGATTCCACCGTTAAGTATCATAATTACTTGCAAGGGAAACCAAGTGTGCATTCGTTTGAGCTCAAAAGCACATCAGAAACGTCCTGAAAACTGAGTAAATAGGCCAACTTGTATTACTTATTAATTAACCAATGACACAGAACATATCTGTATGTGAAGAAAACCACTTACAACATTCATTGCTGTGGTTTGATGATTCACAACTTGACAAGAAAATCATTGTAACATAAACCATGTAAAATGAAAAAAAAAAATAAAAAGATGTTTTCACTATTTGTATATGTGAGTGGTTTCGGGAAATGACAAGATCCATGTATTTTGAACTCAAAATCATCGTACTATCTCTGTCTTGCAGATATCTAAGTAACATAGAGTAAATGTGATTGTCTGCGGCTAAGTAACGTAAGTATATGGTAGGTACTATGGTAGATAATGCAGCCAGTGTCCAGGAATAGCCTGCCCCCAGGATAGTAATCTTTCGACACCAGCATTATGTAGTGGGTCTACTGACCATTAGGGTTAGCGATCTAATGTCTGTAATGGTCATTAGACGTGTGGGCTTGGGACTCCGATATTCATTTAGATACTGTATATTATAGGAGGTGGTGACGATGTTGCAATGCTTTGAGCCAGTAAACCTATTATCTTGGTTTTACACTATACGACGTCGTGTGTGTTTGTGCTGTTTGCTAGCATCCAGGTGAACGTAGTCAAGGTACCGTACACTCTTGAGTCTCAACTTTGATTGGATTAGTTTGTTCGGTATGAACGTTGTAACACTAGCTTTTGCCATGAAATCAGCTGTTTTTCAACTTCCCTGGGTATGGAAGGTGGATGTAAAAATCATACTAGCAATCTAGCATCTGATAATTTTCTCTCGGTAGTCTGGTTTTGCCACCATCTGCAAAGTCTTCCCATCACCATAACACATAGGTTAGGAGTCATGTGACTGTGATTCTGGCCATTAAGTTCACATTATCCTAATTCGAAGACGGCACAATTACAACATGTCAACATTTGTTATTTGGTGTATATGGTTATGTTCTGTGAACTGCGGCATAAGGAATAAATTGGCAAGCTATACAAATTATTGGTTGAAACTTGAAACTAGGAGACTGGGGAATGTCCAGATCTATGGTATTTACTGATGACATAGTAGTCACTAGTCCGTATTTACCTAGCGCATGTACCTCTAATAATGTATATCGATCGTTACTGTATACATACTGGGCTGCAGGTCTCAAAATAAGCCAGTAACCTACATTCAGGTTATGGATAGGTTCCCCTTTACATGTTACAGGATTAGTAACGTTAGCAGGTAACATATAGTGTAGGTTACCAGTAGGTTACAGATGGTCATGTAACCTGTGGAAGGTTACCTATCGATTTTGTTAATTCGAGGCCTGGGCCGGCTACGGGATATAGATTTACTACTGTTTAATCAGCTGAGAGACTGAGAGTCATAGCCTACACAATGTTATCTCAATCGTATTAAAAATTCATGTATCGTGACAGATCGGCCCAATAGTGTCATAGACTCATAATTCACCCAGGCCATTCATTATTTAGCGGAATAAAGTCACATTAGCAATATGACTTCGTGATAACTTCGTATACCAATGCATTGAGTCGATTTCTAATATTTCATATTCATTATAGATATATTGGTATACAAATGAATACCATACATACATGGAGGTGTCGATATAGGTAGTTAAACATGCCTCAAATCTCAATGTATGTCAGTCAGGTTACTGTAGCAGATTTAAAATTCTGAGATTTTACAAATTTACGACATTCGCAGAAAATTTATTTCGCGAGTGGTGCATTAACAAATTTAAAATCATAAAGTTTCTAAGACATTCATGCCAGTTATTCTTTAGTTGATTAGGCCTAGTTTTTGAACTTGCGTCGTGGTGCGCGACTGCGCGACGCGCGTACCATCTCAGGCAAGCTTCCTCCACCCTATTCTGTCCGAGGTAGCGGGCAGTGGGTCAATGACGGGTAAATGGGTGTCTCCAGGAGTCTGGTCGCCCCATCTGAGATGTGGTCTTCCAACCGGGCGGCGCCAACATGTGGGTGGAGAAGACATTAGTATACGGAGTAAGACAGAGTTTGCGAATGGTTGTTGTCAGGGATGGTTGGTTAGTTCGTGTGAGTATTGCGGCGTTGGTTACTTGGTCATACCAGCGGACATTCAGGATGTAGTCCTATTCATTAGTGAATGATCGTTAATAAATATTTCCTGAACTCCCACCTCTGCTATTCGAGCTTACTAGTAAATCTATGATTCTATACCCAAATTACCTTATTTTCCAAAACACGTAAGCAAATTATTAAGGACTGTCGGCATCAATCAGTAGCGCAATCAAATGTTACGCAATTCACCTAAAAGTTACATTCTGCAAATACGAATCACTCATAAAGATGTATAAACAATTTTGACTGTTAACTATCTATGCAGTAATCCATTTAGTGTGACTGGTGGTCTTTTTGTAATGCCAAATATTGTAGCAGCTCACATGCTCGACCACCTTATGTACCTCCTCAAATCTACCTCTGGTGCGTAAGTTGACAATTGGTGTCTTACTGACATGTCACCCATCTCTACTCCCCCTCCCGCTTTAGAAATATCCGGAGAGAACGTCTAATTTGCTGAAACATTCACATATCTTGGCACCAACATCTCCGCTGATGGCTCCATGAATCGTGAAATCCTAGCTAGAGTTGCTGCCTGCTGGCCAGCGCAATGAAACGCTTTGACATGCCGCCTCGAAAATGTGAAATTGCGATTTCATGTACGAAATCAGAAACCGCACGAAACAACCTCCTCCATCATCACCCAACGCCGACTCCGCTGGTACGGGCATGTCCAACGCATGCCACCTAACTGTGAACCCCTTTTGCTCTATCAGTTTCTTCCAGCTAACATCGGCTGGAAACGATCACGTGGGCCCCCTCGCTGTTGCTGACTTGACTGCGTTCACCAAGACCTCGCAGTCATAAACCTTCCACCTGATGAAGCCACGACCACTTCACTGAATCGTCCTGCCTGGCGCTCGATTGTGTGACCTCTATGGCTGACCAGCAGGAGACCCAAGTCAAGTAAATCATCGACCACACCACTTTTGTAGCAGCTCACAAGTGTTGTTGCAACTGCCATGCCACTAGGTTTTGTAATAAAGAGATGTTCGTTCCAAAAGTCTGGTACTGTTGCTACATTCTGAACGCAGTGGGCGCCAGCGTATATACTTAAACAGCTCAGATGAAATATTATACGTATCTCACATCTATTGTGAATTTATCATCAAGTATGTAGTTCTCGTATGAAAAGCCATACAATCTGTTTCACGACACACTGCAATAACTGAAACCCACGCACGAAAATGTGAACCATTCATTACAGTGTGTAATGATTACACGCCTTAAATCTGCAGCCACAACGGAGTAATTTCATTACACTCGCCGTAAAATATCCATAATAGACGGCAGTGTACACCGTAACACGCTACAGGTCAATGTAATTATCTACCCATGTAACCACGTTGGTCTGTTCTCGGCGTTCACCTCTCCGAACTAGGCTAATTGATGGGGAGAGGATATTACGTGTCTACGTGGGCGCATGATTGAAACATGAAGTCTCGCGGGATTTTATATAGCAGGAAACTGGAAATACGAGTAAGCTATCATTAGAAATGTAGAGAGACACCATTATAGCATGTATTTCTGGAATAATAATTATTTTAGATCTTTATATCAGTCTCATATTTGCCACGCGGTCTGACCGAGTTCCCTGAATAAACTTATGCACACTGTAGCTAGGTTTTTATTATCGGCATTATTTGGTGTCATACGTTTTTTTACACCCAATGACGGAATCAGGCGCAACCGTATGATAGTTTCTAAATCGGTGCGTCCCATTAATTTGGTTTTGTTATTGTAGTGTTATCCAACAACTATATCTATGTTAGGCTGTTAGCGTACAATCAAGTATTTTTTATTGAGCGTTATCTATTGTTGTGGGCACAATCATCTGACATTGTGCGTGCCATTTACAGCAATGTGTCTATTGCAGAGTTCATTACTTGTGACAGGCAGTGCAAGTGTTTGTTTGCCATATTTCCTCTTGTATTGATTAATATTAATACCAGTTTGTTTTGAACGAGGTAAGCAGGGTAGAGAGAAATCTTATGCTATCATATTCTTTGTACGTATATTATATGTGTGATACCGTATATCTTTTTTCTTACATTGATGTCATAATACGTTGTTCTTCAGCTATTGTATTCCACTATGGCAATGACAGCTTGTCAACTTTCCAGGGGAATCACTGCTGGTTACAGACTTAAAGTGCATACTTACTCCGTAGTACATCACAACCATGCGCACTGCGCAGTGCTATTTCAGCATGATCACCCGTAGTGACATTTCGGCCCGATTTCTCGACAGCTCTTCTTGTCTACTGTTCAGAATAATCACGACTGATTAGAGAAAGTAACATTTCAGGTTGATTTCACGTGTTGACATCGCAATCGTTAATATAGCACAATCATTTTCAGTGGCATTTCAGTGTGATGACTGTGATCATGTAGGTACACTGTGGTGTGATTTTGGTGAGATTTCGCTATAGTGCCGGTGACAGCTCTCACTGTCAACTGTCCAGACAAATCACTGCTGATTAGCCACGCCCGAGTAGTCTTGTGTCCCTAGTCCACCCAAATTACCACATCAACTTGATATTGTGGGAGACCATGTCTGCTTAATTAAACGGGTCAGTCACCACTGTATGGAAACATTCTCACCTACAATCCTACATTAGCTATCTCTACTTCAAGGACATTTTAACGGAGAAGCTTGCAATTGCACTGTTTGCAATGACTGTGGCAAAAAAAAATTAAATTACTACCACAAACTAAAATCTAACTGTCACAAGACACATCATTTTGCAATGTCAATTTTTCACCAATTGAGTAGTCCTTCCAATCTGCCCCCTCTCCTTGTAGTACTGTAAGTAAGAAACTCTAAATACACATTGCATGATAGATGCTCCCAAGACGCCCCATTTTGTGTCGTACATTTCCCGCTATTGCCACATTACGTGGTATCTCCCACGATACACCATTTTGCACCGTAAATTCCCGCTAATGCGACAGTTTCGCCGAGCATTGGCGGATGAGTACCCATGGGAGTACCAATATTATTCCCATTCAGTGTCCATTAGTCATATTATAGTGTAGATAGCGAGGATGGAGTATGGTTACACTATTGTGTGGTGGCGGTCGGATGGCATCTCGTGGTGGTCGGGTGGTATCGGACGTGATATCAATGACTATCAGTGATTCATTATGTTAGCTACTTGCCACTTACCTAATTGTTAATATCTGCACCGGAGATTGACAATTTATGTCGGCCATTTTGAAAAATGGCGAACTGTTAAATGTACAGAAATGCTATTCCGACAGGGAGGGCAATTGTATCGACTTTGGTCTCTGGCCACGTTGACAGTGTAATTAATAAATAATGGTGTGGCCTACATCATCTACAATTATAATGTTTTCACTCCATTAATGGTACAGTTTCTAGTAATACAGTATCATCATTGATTCATCATTAGTAACCTGTTAACTCCTTGAATGCCAAAGACATTTGGATACAGCGTAAATGTATGGTGCATGTATGAAGGTGCCGACAGGCAAGGAGTTAAAGAGTCGGCTCTTATAGAGCCATGGCCCGCCAAGTTGCTAAATGAGCCGTTCT
The DNA here is from genome assembly GCA_025802215.1 of Wirenia argentea. Classification (NCBI taxonomy): domain Eukaryota; kingdom Metazoa; phylum Mollusca; class Solenogastres; order Pholidoskepia; family Gymnomeniidae; genus Wirenia; species Wirenia argentea. Next base: position 9,866 of record WNLI01071545.1, read on the forward strand.
TATTACTGCCTCATCCCTAGAATTGATTCTGAAACTCCATATATTGCCCTATCCCGTAGATACACGTCTACCCATATTGTTTGAGGACAGCCCCAATGGTGACGGCTCTCAGACAGACGTTTCTCACTCATTTGCAACATGTGTCCTCCATGGAACCTCTAGAGGGCAGCCCCCTGATGGTTAGAGGCCCCAGGCAGACGGTTCTCTCTCACTAGGACACGTGCCCTAGCAACGTAAGTCAACCAAGCTCACTGAACCATTTTGCTGATAAGACTATGGTGAGCTCTACGCACAACATTCTTTGTTCCAACATACCATAAATTGATGTGCATGATCCGTCATGAAGACTGGAGCACATCAGGCATGTATTATGCAATTTTGTATACCGTACAATCTATAATCCAAAGATTTCTTCGAGTGACTGCATACAGTAATTTTCATCAAGCCACCATTTCGTAATATGGCATTACAGTCTAAACGTCTAAATGCAAAGTTTTGTGTGTAGCAATATACAGTACTATGTAATCAACAGCTTAATTTCCGCCTCTCCTTGACTGACCACAGGCGGTAATTTCCGTCATCAAGCCGCTGTTTTGTAATATCAAGCAACAGAGTGTAATATTGGCCAGTCTAAATGCTCCTGTGTGGCAATATACTATGTAATCAACAGATTAATTTCTACATATCCTTGACTGACCACAGACGATAATTTCCGTCATCAAGTCGCTATATTATAATATCACGTGACAGAGTGTAACAATGCGCTAAGTCTACACACACTTGATTCATCAAATGGGGTAATTTTCATGAAGCCGCCATTTTCTCACATGGGCGTCACAATGGGCAATCACACGCCCTATTTAATCTCTTGGGTAGAGGGGTAATTGCCTAGTAAATGACCACTATCGATCGAAGCTCACGGACGATTTAGGTCAGTGGTTACGTGCACATCAGTGTGGTTAGGTAGTGGGTGGGGTGGAGATTTTGTATGTTATTACAGTACTTATCTTTTTCTCATAAAATATGTAGTCAGTATAATGTATTCTGGGGTAGATCGGGCTTCTTAGCCGTAGTGAAAGCAAATGAAAGGAAAGCTGTGGCATAAAACCATAATTGCTTCTCCTTGGTTGAACATAGGGTA
>WNLI01071656.1:0-11004 GCA_025802215.1 Wirenia argentea
TAGAAAATAATAAATAAAATAAAATCCGCCCGCCCGCCCCGATTTTTGAGAAAAAGTTGATGAAAAACGGACAATTATTTTTATGGGGCCTTACCATAACTAGACAATTTCAACTTACACACAATGTCACACAAATATGTGCCGATGTATGTTGTAGGTTCGTTCAGCCACCAAGTCACCAGTGGAGCGGAAGGCGAGTGGGGACAAGTCGCTCCGTCCCACTTCTCCCGTCCATGTCCACGTGGATAATGAAACGCCTGTCCACTTCCACGTGCAGACCAACAATTCCAAGAAAAATGTTTCGGTTAGTAGGAATATAGTTACATGTTATGTATCTATTCTATAGGCTACAAGCTGGAAGTTGGAACTGTGAGACCACCTAAAGTTAGGATGCAAATGTAGTATGAACTGATTTGACGACATAGTGTTTCAATGTCGCAATAGAGTTCTAAACTTGATGTGGGATGACGACATCTCTATGGTTACTGGTTCTAGACAAACTTGTGTTTTTTGTATTATATCGTCCGCGTGGATTGGCCAATGTCTAATGGGCGGGAAAGTGAAATTTTCTAACGCATTTTCTAACGCATGCCATGGTGAGATGTACCCAAGCTATGTAAATTATGAGGAGTGGCTTGGTTTGTTTACAACCAGTTGCTATGGAAATGATGTATCACTTGAGTTCAAGGACCAATAGTATGTAGTATTTCACAAAACACCATTTGAGGCGAAGCGGAGGTAAATATGGCAACTTGAAGTTGAGGTAAAATACTATGCGGCATGTCCAGCACTGTGATAATTTATCCACCGAAAAGTATTTATAAATTAGATTTACCCAGTTCCTTCACATAAATTATATTTATTGAGAAATACAAATTATCGTCCTAAATGTCATAAAAACCAGATCTTTGACAAGACCAGATCCTAGATTTAAGAAATTTTTATGTTTCAGTTCAGTATAGACCATGGACCTGGCAAAATGTGACCTCCAATTTTGGAGAGGACAGATGGGATAATTGTCACCATGATTGTCAAGTAAGCTCATGATATTTTACACGAATAAAACCCCAAACCCCTACAGACTAACAACACGAACAAGGCACGGAGCGGCGCCGTGCCGAAGGCTCACAAACAGCGAATCAACGCCCAGAGTAGCTCTCGGAGGACAAGTAAGAGCCGAAGTGTCACCCGCAGTAAGGATGTGGCAGAGCGTAGCCGCAGCGCCAGTCCCAGGGGGTTGAGATCTGAACCTCTTACCTATCCAAAGAGTCCACGTGTCTCCTGGGATGTTAGTCTTACTTTTCCATTACAAACATATTGAATTTTATAAATACAATATATACAATACAATAATAATGGACCAACTTTTTCAATGGTAAACATTTCGCTAGCATCTCGCCATCTCTGTCACTACTATGACTGAAACACTAGTCTCGTCACGTCTCCATGCACACTACATGCCACATGGTCATGGAAACTATTTTTGAGCACTCAGCAGTGCGTCGTACTGAGTCAGAAGGTCGTGTCAAAATTTCAAAAGGATTGGCACTTGCGCCCTTCTGACTCTCGGTAGACGAGGGGTTCTATGTGTTCATTTGTTGCACGCGTATGTACGTACTTTTTTATCCACGCACAAAAAGCTGATGAAAGGGTGGTTGGAGGTTGGGGCGAGTGTCATGAATTAGAACATTTTGACATTTTTGTATCACTAAAAGTGCACATATATTGGAGGGGGGACGTCAGACGTGATGTACATCCGCCCACCTTAATGCTGCCTCTGCATATTGTACATTATATTTAATGTTTTAATTCTCTATTTATTTAAAAATGTACGTCTGTCCATGTTGCCATGGTAGGCATATGTGTCAGATGTGGGTTTGAAAGCTCAAGAAAAATCCTTGTTTCGAATGGGAGCAGCCGAGGCGCGAACCTGCATCCGAAGGCCTGTCGATCGTGTCAATTGACAGATCGTGCCGATTGACAGTAACTACTACACCATGATCCCATAACGGTCACCTCTGCAGTAGTAGCCAAATCTGTAGAAAACTTAACCTGCCTAATGATATGGTTCATTACAGGCTCCCACTGGCTCCCCCGCGGATGCGTCGGTTCTCCGTACAACAGACGACCCGTACGAAAAGGGGGCAATTCGCAAAAACATGAATAATTACGTGGAGAAGATTGATACACTCATGGATGAAATGGGGAAGCTCAAAAATCACGTGAGATATTGATTAAGTTTATTAGCTCACATACTGAGCTTTTGTCATCCCTGTCCATCACATTAGGGGCATCTGCATCTCCGTAAACATATGATTTACTGTCGTAGTAAAAAAAGTAATTCCTTCATAGGCATAGCCTCCGAAATGGCTAATAGAATCTGGAGCTTATCCCGGGTCACAGTGCAAAGCGGAACAATGCAATTATGTATATAGCCAAAACCACACTGCATCGCCTGGACAGGACACAAGTCTATCACAGGTTACTTTCAGACTTTCTCACATGGCTGGTACACGGAACAACGTCTACCCAATTTTAATTTCTGGGTAAAAATCTTTGCCGCCTAGGATCATGATTGGTTTACAAAAACAACAGTAAAACTCTTATATTACAGATGCACCTGCACACGAGCTTGCGAGCCATGGAGGGGAACGAAGATTTACCTTGACGGAGCCTATGTACTCATGTATTAACTATAGCAATACTTGAAGCTCACATGTATATATATATATATATAATATATATGCTTGCGTATTCGGTTTGGTGGCACTGGACCTTTAAAAACCCTTGATAATATTACAGATGCACCTGGCGACGAGCTTGCGAGCTATGGAGAGAAATGAAGATGACCTTGACGGCGCTCGTGGGAGCCCGACTCTGGAAAATGAGCTACGAAACATGGGGACTGATGCGAACTCGATGGATTCGGAGAACGAACGACTTCGTAGTACACTCGATCAAGTCACCGTGGAGGCACATGACAACAAGTTTTTACAATTACAATAGAGTTCTAAAGTCATACGTAATTTCCATGGTTACTGGTTCTAAACAAACCAAGCCACTCCTCACAATTTGCATAGCTTGGTTACAGTCGTCACGCCTACACGCGTTTGAAAATGTAAATTTCTCACCCATTAGGTATTGACCAATTCACGCCGAGGCGACTATATAAAATGCATTTTGATTTACAAGTTGTGTAGAACCAGTAACCATGGAGATGGTGCCGTCTCTTTACCACTCTATACTGTACACCAAAGATTATATCTACCCATATTACTCGGTGAACCAGTTCGAACCGTCAACATCATACTATCAGTTTGTGTCTTGACTGACGGTTAATCATGTTCGTCGTGTGATCTACTTTCTTCATAAATTAATTTCCATATATGTCAGAAATGAAAATGATAGTAAATCACAAGTTTGGCGTTTACAAAAATGCGTTCTATTGCCACAAACTATGAATATTTTGGTAATGGAAACATGACAAATTTAATGACTTTAACCATTTATCTATGTTTTTATCATCTGATTTTGCAAAGTGGTGAACAAGAAATAATGAAAATGTTTGTTGCGTAAATCAAATAATGTTTTTTGACGGATCGACATAGAAACCACATACACAATACAATCATCTACTGACTCAGTGAGACATATAGGTTGACAATCATTATTCATTACATTGCGAACATTCATCAGCCTGGAGTGTTAGTTATACAGTGCATCTAATCAGGCTGAAAGCTGGTGATGAAACAGAAGAACTCGAAAATAATCACCTGATGTTTGTCATCTTTTATAGCTAAAATTGAAGACCGTGGGAAGAAGCCAACTGAATTCCTTCGAAAGCTGCTGTACTCATGCCTCAGTAGCGACTGAACTGGTCGAGGCAGGTAGTGCCTTTTTCCACTGTCCAGTACAGGAGTAACAGTAACACAGTAAAAAATGGCACGCTACTTTTGACTCTACTTTCCCCAGACTGGATAAAGACCGGATGTGTATGGAGCGGGAACGTCTAAAGAAGAAGCTGATGGAGGTGGAGATGGTTGTCGAGGATTGAACCATGCCCTACTACATATTCAAAATTGTGTTACTTTCCCAGAGTGGATAGAGACCGGATGTGTATGGAACGAGAACGCCTCAAGAAGAAACTGATAGAGGTAGAGATCGACGGCAAGGCGGCGACTCGTCAAATCTATGAACTCAGGGACGTCATTCGACAGCTACAGACGGTATGTAGATAGAACACCATTTAGAAATATAAAACATGGTGATCGTAAATTCCGAACTCTTTTCAATAAGCGTTACCATGGCAACGGATATAAACAACGTGGGTTCAGAATGACTTTATGATCAACCTGTAGATAACCCAAAAAAGTAAATGTTATACATAAATACAAAAATACAAAATAACTGGTCGTGCGCTAGAAACTCTGATCACAGAGTTTTCGGCGGTTTTATCAAAATAGAGAGTGAAGCGTTCCAATTCTTTTGGAACTTCCTAGGTGGTGGTGTGTGAGTTTGTTATCGAGGCGTGTACCTAGCTTAGCTAATTTACGCTCCGGCAAGCCGTTTCGGACCATGATCCTCAAAATGAGATGGCTACAAACTCCCTAAAGAGGGAGCATGATCCATCTGAACACAAAAAGGATCCAGACCATCTATGGACCATTCATAGAAAAGAAAAATGTATAGGCCAACAGTACTCCTCTAACTGGATCTTCCTATCCGTCGAATGGTGGTTTATATACCGTCTTTTTATACATTGCTGTACAAGTATGTTTGGGGAACAGCCATTTTGGCACTAGCGTACCTATACAACACAGTACTCACAAACTCAAATTTGAACCGAGGCTAGAGTTATACTGCTTTGCCTATGGACACAAAATTAACCCGGTTTGGGAATTGAACCGACACTTTCCTGCATACAAAGCAGATGCGTTCCCATCTGAGCTATACATATTCCAAAATGTGGCTGTGTTTAGTAGTGAACAAAATACCAAACATAGATAAAATCAATATTAATCAATTATAGATGTACCGACTTTTTACACCCTCGTTCAATCTCACGCCCCCAGGAGAACACATCCAACTCGGCCATCAGCCAGTGTCTGTCAGACGCACGTGGCGATCTCCTGGATAAGCTCTCAGAGTTTGACAAGACAAATCGTTTCCTACGAGAGTTGCTCATAACTTTATATTCCCTGCACAGGAGAACACATCTAACTCGGCCATCAGTCAGCGTCTCTCCGACACACGCGGCGACCTCTTGGATAAGCTCTCAGAGTTTGAGAAGACGAACCGTTCTCTACGAGAGATGCTCAAGGAGCAACACAACCACGAAATGGACAGCAACCGACAACGGGAACAGGTCGAGGTGTTGCTGCTCAAGATTTCTGAGTATGAGAGTCGTTGCCAGGTGAGGAGACAAGAGACATAGTATCTAGTGGCAGACTAGATGTAATATAAAGCCATTAGGTCTTTAAATAAATAGATATAAAAAGAGACATTCTATATCATTTAGGATTGTGAAATTGATTTCTAAGTCAAAATTTTACATAAACAACATATTAATCTTGGGGAATTCTGGTGAGCAGATCAGAACCATCCCAATCTCACGAAGAAGTCGGTTAAGTATTTTCTGTGCACGGAAATTCATGATACAACGACAAACATTCATCCATATCCAAAGTGTAAGATTTTTCTGTTTCAATTGTGTAACTACTATTTGAAGTTCAAATAGACTATAGTATCCATATTATCAACAGTGCCAACTTTACTTGGGTTTAGAAATTAATATAAAAGAATGGATTATGTAGCTCTGATTATGTTTTATTTGTGTTTATCTTGTTTGCAGAGGCTGAGTCTAGAAGTACTGGAGAAGGACCGGAGCATCAATGAACTGCAGGCCCATGTACAGGGACAGCTGGTATGTTCTATATAATACATAACCTTTTGTGTAATGCATAGCATATTTGTCCATAAGTAAGAGTGCTCAAGCAGGACACAATTGTTGGTAATTTATATAATACCAAGAGGCCAATACACACAATTTTCTCGTCTTTTCGCTTGCACAATAACATACATACGTAAATACAGGATGTCTGGAAATTATATTACTTATGTTAATGTTATGTTAATTATGTTACAGCTATAATAATACATTTTTCGCTATAAACATAATAACACTAGATCGATCACCTCCTATCCAGGATCTCATAGTGTGTAAAACTTGGCTCGAAAGGTCGTTTTTCGGAAAACCCCTTTATTTTCTTACTAAACTTATGACGTCGTATTCACGCTACTCGCGTTCCAAAGATTATTATTATTATTGGGGCATGATTTGCCATCCCATAGATTATTGCTTTTCAATGCGAGAACCTTGAGCCTCAATGCACGCATGTAGCCGGGCTCTTGAGACCCGTACCTACCACGTCTCGATCCATAATGTATTCCAGGTTTCTGGACTTGGTGGTGTAGACGCGGGTTTGGTATAATTTTATTAGTATAATTTACCATTAAAATTGTTAAGTAACATAATTCCCGGACATCCTGTAGGTTCATTTAAACCTTACCCAAAATAGACTATAGCTGACAACCATGCATTTTATCATAACTAGATCTGGAGTAATTATGACATTATTCTCAATAAATAAATTAATTATAATGTTTGTTGTTTAAGTTTTGCATATATTTAACCCTTTCACTGCCAACTTCGACTAAAATCTAATGAATAAGATGGAATTAATTTAATATGGGAGTGAAACATTGAAAGGATTAAGATCACAACCAATATTATCATATTATTATATTAACATTTGAATTCCTGTTCTTTAGTAGAGTTGCACTTTATTTCCCCTATTGCTCATGTCTGCCTCCTATAAGAGCGCTTCTTTATCAATCTCTGTTTTATTAGTTAACTTCAGTCTGATTGGCATTCGACTCCCCCTACTACCACTACCCCCACCCAGCCTTCACCATACATGATATTTCTAATTCATTGACCTTCCTTAATGTTGAACCAAAAAATATATTTCGTCGTGATGTTTCCTTATAACCACAGAGTGAAAACCTGCAGACCTCCAACTGTGTGAAGTCCCTGGAGAGTGTGAAGGCTCACCTACAGAAACAGCTCAAGATGAGGGAAGGTGACGTTAATCGCCTCAATGTCCAAGTCAGGGTACGTAGTACATACACATTTTAGGTGCTGGGATGACTTGTAGAAATACGTCTAGAAAACGAGTTTCGTGGTCCTAAAACCTGGCATTTAGATATTTTGCATATACATGCATTAGAGCACGACTGACTTACATGCCACTGGATTTTAAACAAAAGCTGCACAATTATTTATTAATTATATTAACATTATTACAATATTTTTCGGCGAAAAACGAAAAAAATCCGAACTATTTTTATGTATTACCAATTTACCAGGAAAAATGGGTGCGATTCTTCAACTTGAAAAATGACATCAAAATTTGGTTATCACATTCACCTGCATACCAATCAATGTTGCTACCAGCCTTCGGATTTCTTCGGCGATGTGCGACAGCCAGTTTCGAGAATTGGAGGCTTAGCGACAGAAAAATTGACACAGAATGTAATGACGTAGAGCGCGCTCTTTCACAAAATGTCAGTTCCATACAAAACATTTCTTAAAATGAAACTTGATTGCACAAACAAATCGATAACTATTAAACGTGCAACTTAATATTGCTGTACGCTAGGTGGAAGCGTGAATTATTTTTCTCTAAGTACATGGAGAATATGAACGTGCCAGGTTTATAGACCACGAACTTGAAACGATATTTCAAGTCATCCCAGCACAAGATGGACGGATAAGCGAGGGACGAGGGTTCACTGTACTTGTAACAAATATATTGTTATACGTTACAGCCGTCATTACTGGTAGTGAAAATCTATACAACTACAATACCGGCGATTTACTTTGATCGCGGTTCTAAACTTTACATCGAAGCCACCAATACAATTTCAATACCTTGAGTACGGTATGTAAAATAGCGGTTCCTTCATCCATAGACAAACCAATGAGTTAATGACTTACTGTCACCTTTAATTCACTGATTATCACTCCGATTTGATTGGGCTACTGTACATGACATATCAACATGATTCAACAGTGTATAAATATCATACACACTGTGAAAATGATTTGATGTGTACGGTTCAGAACAGCGATCGCAGAACTTAAAGTTAAATTGCTAGTATACTGGTATTGTAGACAAAAATTACACTTTTGGATGTTCTGTTTCCTAAGTACTTAGTTGTCAACCTGAACCTACCTGCCAAGACATGCAGTGGTGAACCAAGTTCGGGAGAAAACGACGTGTCCTTTTTTGTGGCGAATATTTTGTTGAAAGACGGAGAGCACGGCGTAGGATCGACTAGCAACAGTCGACCCATTTCTCTCTCAGGAGTGTAATACAGCGTCGAGTCTGTAGTAGCATCAAGGTCAGTCAATGTCGTGTCGGGAAGGTTATTCTCCTTGTCTTCGGTTTTATCAGGACTTTTATGCCCTGGATCACGTTTCTGCATGGTTGTTGATGGTGAATTTGAATTACAATGAAAAATGGGACGGGAAGAATTGCATGCTTGGTGAGATATGTTTTCCGTATCTGTAGTACTGACAATGTCTCGATAAATAGATATTTTATTTACTGATTCAATTGTTTCAGGGGATGGATGGTTACACGACTCTGTGTGATTATCACTAATGGTAAACGTGTCAACGGGGATATTACATTTTGAATCTGACTGTAACACTGATCTATCGCGACGATTGTTCACCCTAGAATTGGATAGTCTAATGCTGAGAGGGACGTCAAATTTTGAATCGGGCGGTCGCACTGGAGTATTATAAAGCGAGTCATCTAGCAATTTTGAATCGGAGAGTTCTTTGAGGGTACACAAAGAGTTGTCAGAATCTAATGGTGAATCGGACGGTTTGATGTCTGCATTAATACAAGTGAGCGCAGTCAACGAACTATCTTGATTTGATCCGGACGGACCGGAATTGTCATTCATGTTCGCTGTGTTGTTCGCATTGTTTGAATTACACTCGGCTATGCGACTATCGGTAAATGAATCACAACTGAGTTGATTGAACGACTCGACCAACACTTCATTGCTGGATGACAATGATGCGTTGCTCGAGGGACACGGACTGACGCTTCGTGACGACGACGAGGAATTCGAGGGTGTTTCAGTCTCGTCATGATCAAGTTGTGGACTTATACACGGGAGATCTCTCGCTACAATGATCATACTGTCTCGTCGCTTCTTTCTCTTGGCGGGAGTCTGGGTGGGTGATGGTACCCATGCCATACCGAGGGTGGTACCAGTGGCCACCCATGCTGTACCTAGGGTGGTACCGGTCGTTTCCCATGCTGAACCGAGGGCGGTGGCTACTGTGCTGCTCTCCTGTAGTGGTCCCAATGATAGTCGAGAAGATCGTCGACGTAGCTTCCTCTCCATTACAAGTACATCACCTGCAATGAAATGGTTAACCGTTACTTAGTGAATAATTTCATCAAGGAGGAATAAACATTAACTCAAAAAATTTATAGAGTTTTCGATGTCCATCGGGCATCTTCGTCAGAGTGAAGAAGTTCACGTCACGGCGTAGTAATATTCCTGCCAAAGGGAGGTGATTTGGAGGGAATTACGCTGCTCCAAACTTCTGAGAGTTGAAAGGCCCCCTCGTCGCGATTCATGACTTGTGGGTGTCGTTTAATCCATAGCCTTTCAACTTTCAGAATTTTGGAGCAGCGTAATTCCCGCCAAATCGCCTCCCATTGCCAGCCTGCCAGGAATATTACTACGCTGTGACGTTAACTTCTTCACTCTGACGAAGATGCCCGATGGACATCGAAAACTTTAGGTTACTATAACTTTTAGGTAACTAGTGTAATTATAATTTTTTTGAGTTAATTGTTTAATCCTACCTGATGAAATTATTCACTAGTAGCCTAATGGTTTTACATGTGTTTTTCAGGAGCGTACATATGGCAACGAGAGAAAACGGCTCATCTCGCAAAAACTGTCGATGATCTCGGTGGATTCAAGCCAGAGTTGCCTACCTTTAGCCTTGCCGAAGTTGCTAAACATAAAACGAAGCAGACGGGAATATGGGTCACGTACAGAAACGGCGTCTATGACATCACAAAATTTGTTGAGGAGGTAAGTGAATCAGTGATGTGCATTCAGGATTGTGTAGAATAACTATACTAGGCAAAAAAGAAACACATTTTATCAAATACCCAATATGACCATATACTTATAGATGTAGACAACATAATTTATGCAGCATGTCAAATCAACATTAGGATTCAACATTACACTTGGGTTTGGGTCAGCAATACAAGTTACAAGATGAGGTGGTGGGGGTCGTTTAAATGTCAATAATTTGTCTTCTTTGTGGAACATGACCAGCTTTAACAACTCTACAATATGGTGACTGGCGGTGCCCTATGGATGTTAGATGCAGGAATTGAACCACACGACATTGCTAATCAATTTCTCATACACGATATCACAGGGCTCAACATAAGAAAAACGGCCTGTAACCTGTTGCAGGTTCCACAAAAATGAGATGCTGTAACCTATAATCGATAATGGGTTACAGACCTCATAACTAACAAATAACTATAGATTCCTTTTGCATAGCTTGCATGTATAGTTACAAAAATTGATATTGTGTATGTGATTCATAAATTTTTACCTATCATTGAAACTATCGTCAGTATTTTCAATTATTTATCACATTACACTACGTAAATACAGTTACCACTGTTTATGCCAGGCCATGTCTTTTTCTGTCCTGTAACCTATTTACAGGTTCCAGGGGTTACAGGGTGCTGTAACCTCCCTGTAACCTGGACTAAAGGTTACAGCTTATGTTGAGCCCTGAAATTTGTGTAGCAAGTGAGTATCGACTGTGCATAATGTCCTTACATGGTGTAAGCATTGGTGGGGAGTAAGGCTGTGCGT
>WNLI01071767.1:0-11004 GCA_025802215.1 Wirenia argentea
ATATTTTATTCTAAAAATGTATATATCCTATTAATTATACATGAATATTCTATCGAATTAATTTTTGTATATCCATATTTTTTTGTGAATTATACTGAACCCTTTTACTGTATGCCGTCATATGAATGCCGAAATTGTACACACAAATTTCACTGTATAGTACCGCACATTTTCTACTATTCAGGTGCATTATTTGGTTGTACGGTAATTAGCTAATAGTAACTGTTGTAACTTGATTTGGATTTAGAAACAAATTAGAAACAAATTAGAATTAGAAACAAATTGTTTTTTCTAAAATTTGTTGAGTTAAAATGTGTTTTTGGCGATTCAAAATTTATTTTCAAGAAAATTGAAAATTGCTTTTGCATTTAAGGCCACATTTATGTTTTTATGACTGCAGAATAAAATTAATGTACTGTACTGTAGAATCAGATAATGCACCTGTACCATCATAACGTAGCACACACCCTAACCCCCACATTTGCTGTGTCTAACGAACGCACGCATGCCTCCCCTTAAGGTGCTCCCGGGATCCTAGCCCCCTCCCTGGCAGCCACAGCCATACCTGGACTACCTGGACTGCCTCACTACGGACCTCCCCACGCTACGGCCGCAGGTATCTATCATTGCTTAGTGCTTGTATTATACAGTAGTAGTATCTTCACTTTCCTCTAGCCTCTCTCACCGCCACTCCCCCACTAGGGACCACCCCATGCTACTGCCGCAGGTATCTATCATTGCTTACATTATAGCAGCATTATAGCTTACGTTATACCGTTGAAATATCCCTATAGCCACACCTATAGGTGGACTACCTGGACTCCCTCACTATGGACCTCCCCACGCTACAGCCGCAGGTAACTATCTTTGCTTATCTCTAGCCCACTCTCTCGCCGCCACTGACTTATTACGGACCACCCCACGCTATGGTCGCAGGTATATATCATTGCTTATGTTATCGTAGTAGTACTGTAGTACTTCCACAACGAAGGCCCCCCTCCGCCCTCACATTCTTCTAGGATCCTCCCAAATCCTCACAGTTACCGACATACTTGGAGGCCTCTGGCAGTACTAGGTAATTATCGTTGCTTTAATTGTATCTCGTAGTCGTAGTATCTTTACGTCAGAACTCTTTGGCAACGTTTACATCCTATTGCAACAGGTAAGTCTCCTAGTAGGTACTCAGATCTTACATTTTACAGTAGTTATATACAATACAGAATCATTAGTGTATTATTTTAGTTGTTGCACATTTAGTTAACCGCTTTAGAATGAGCCCGATTCACCCTATGTAATATTTACTGGTTGCATTATATATTAATTTGCAATATAGTTTGCATTATTCCAATTTTGCTTAGTTGCCATTTGCTTGTTTTGAGTTTACTGCTTCACCATTGATATAACTATTGAATGTTGATCCATAAACTTCACACGAAACAATAACGCTTTCAGGCCTCACTAACATATGCTGCTGTACATCGAACTTACATCACCTTACATCATATCAACTTACGTCACACGTTAACATATTAAATGCCGATTTTTGTTCATTTTTATTTAGATAGCTTTTTGTGTTGTTTTCAGTCCCGTTCCATGGATTCCCTGGGGGTGAGTGGGTTAATCCTTTTATTCTTTTATACAATCTTTTATACTCATTTTCTTTAGTTTTTAATACATAGTCATCTATATGTAGCATATTTTTTATGTAAACAAACCGATATTTTGATTTGATTTCTTCCTGTGTCTTATGTTGTTTTTGTGCACATGTGTATTTTACTGCTTTGGTTTGTTTGAGTATATCACAGCTTTAGTTTTCTGCTTTTCCAATTGTCTTTTTATTTTGTTGCACTTGCTTTTATTATTCTTTTTATTTCACTTTTTTTAGATTAAAAAATGCTTGTTTTTATGTTCTTAATATTTTATATATAAAGTTATTTTATATGTACTCTGTAGTCTACAGTCTACTGATTTATATAATTGTTATATTATACTTTTGTAATTTACGCTCTAATACTCTCCTTTGGAGTTCAAACTTTGAATTTCTTGGTAAACGTAATATCCTGTTATCTCAACATCGGATTGTGATCCCCGAAATTGCATTACTTGCAATGAAGGCCATATTAAATACTCATTTTTACTCTGTACCTGTCGAAAACCTGTCTAAAATTGCCACAAGTTTTCTATGTTTTATCCATGGGTTCTCAAGCTTGTTTCTCATAACCGTTGAAGCAAAAATGTGGACAATATTTTTGTCACGCATAATAAGTAAATGTTGGTGAAAAATGAAAACTTTGCCAATCCAGATTTTTTGAGAAAAGACAAAAAATATTTATATTATTTAGTTGACATATACAAAATTACTAAATTTGAGAAACACGTCCGAGAACCTCTAGTCCGAACACTGTACAGTATTAGCACAAAGAGTTATAGTTACAGTAGCTAAAACTTATAGATACCTTCAAATTCTACGACTTTCGCCATCTTCAGACAAGTTCCCATTCACAGATGTAATGATATTCATGTGAAAGGGAGATGATTTTGTATGTATTACACTGCTCCAAACTTCTGAGAGTTGAAACGCTCCCTGTAGCAACTGGTTTTCTTGCAACGCCAAGTTTTGTTGCAACAGTAAAGGTTTCATTAGCCGACTGACAGTTGTAACAAATTACATGGCCTTGGTTGTTACAAAACTGGGCACCTTAATACTCAGATCTTGCAACAACACTTGTGAGCTCTTGCAAAACTATTCTTTGCGACAAAAATAGTTGTCATTTGATCGATTCATGGAAACATCATTGTGACATACAGATACACAATCTTTGATAGGTAGTCGAGTTTGACAGGAAAATGCTGCAAATTTGATCTTCCATTTTCATGAAGATGGCAGACGGTCATGGAAAAATCCAAGGTGTCTATAATATTTAGGTATTGTAACGTTTTGTGTTGGTCGTGATGATCCTATCGGACAAAATTCTGGATTACTGTACAGTTATGTACTCTTATCATCTTATTACTCTTATACTCTTATCATCTTATGGCGGTGGAGTTTTAGCTGGTGTTCTGCTGTATGGGACAAGTACTGGAGGTTGTGTAGTGTCGACTATTTCAGTACTAATCCTAATTATATAGACACACGTCAATGGGTGAAATACGATATAGATATAAGAAAATTACATTATAACGTTTTACAAGAGATTTTCATTGAAATGTAATGTCAGTGTTAATATGATTTTTTTGGCCAAACGACAACATAAATTTGTTAAATATTGCACCAATTTCTGCAATATGTACATCTCCTAAGCTGCTAGATTAATTGTATAAAACATAAAGACTTCATGATGAGAACAGCAGTTAAAAGAAAATCATCTGTAAAACGCTGTCATTTAATTTTCTTATATCCATGATGGTCTTCTGCTTTTGACCGGCATAAGCTGATTAGTCCCATTTTCTATACACCTTGGGGTAAGTTTGGGTAGACAGGTCACAGCAGTCTCCGGTACATATACCTGCAGAACCACACCCCTACCCATTTCTTCACTCCTTCATTCATGTCTCTCTTATCTTTTATTATCTCATCTCGTCTCTACTCTCTCACTATGTTGTGTTCTTTAGGTGTTCTTCAAAGCTTACGCTCTCTCCAACAACAGGACAACAATTCTAACGGATTTGACGGCCCAAACATTAGACCCAATAATGGTAACTACACATTAGGGACTGAGATTCTAGAACTAGGACTGGAACTGTAACGTTCATATAGTATTTTTATGACTGCAGACCACCTCCGTCGCAGTTCATAGTGTGATCGTTAAGATTTTCTCAACTGCGGCCTTCGTTGTTCGACCGTGACAGGTGTCATAGCTGTCAAATATATGTCATGTGTATAGTGAGATTGACCTATGTCGAACGTTCCAGTTCCAGTTCTAGTTCTAGTTTCAGTATCTTAAACTACACTTTACTTGTTTAGTTCACTCTGTAGATAGACACTAGCTATGTTTTAATCTTTTATGTAGAACAAAATAGTCACTTTACTGTCGATGGTTTTATTTGTTATTTGCGTTTTTGAATTTTGGTGACATCATTAATCATAATTTTTTACATACTCTTTATTTATTTGTGAAATTTTGGGTTTTGCTATCAGCAATTTTTAATCGTAAATTTATCTGGTGATTATTTGGTGATATGAATATAGTACACTGTATCTATTTGGTTTGAAGATTTGTATATGGATTGTTTATGTAATAATATATTGTATGTATTTTTATGATCCGTATCGCCAATTGCTAAATGGTACTATAGCGGGAACATGATATCATCTACCAGTCTGTCGACTCTTCTTTTATGTATGATTCTGTAATTCACCAGAACCAATTATTGTAAAACTTTTTGGGTAATAAAACTTGATTTAAAATTGCTCATAGCAAAACTTTCTATCTCTTTCTCGATTGTTTTTACTAAAGATCTTTATCTTACGTGACATTACAAGTGTGAAATTGAATGCGTGTGAATTTCTTCTAATTATTTGTTATATTTTGTACTCAATCTTACTCTTAGTATCTTGCATGATAAGCATTGGAATGGAGTTTGGCTACAGTAGGCACTAGGCATACTGTGTGGTTCTTGCTTGTAAACTATACCGTAGATGGAAATGTGCTTTGGGGAAACTGGGAAATATGTACAATCGCAACAATACTAATTCATGTACATTTTAACTCAACCCATAAACTTTAGGAATGCGTACCTAAAAATTTGAGTCTACGTTTCGACAACACAGACTGCGATCTGTATCAAGCCTGCCAGTTTTCATGACAGGAAGTGACGGGAAATAAAGCAGACCAAGTGTGAGAGAGTTGGTAGCCCCCCTTGACATGGCTGATGAGGTTCTTGAGTTTTCTGAACCAGATGGTCTCCTTTATCCTTCTTGCACAGTTGTCGCGTTGTCCCTGTACTTGTGGCCTTTGTGGTTAACAGTTGGCAGGTTTCTAGCAAAACTTGTGACTTGTGATTTGCAACAAATCGTGAGCTGCTACAAAGCTGCAACAACATTACTTGCTAGTTGCTACAACAGCGATCGATATTTGGTTAATTCGTCCAGTCATTTTGCATCCATTGGTGCCTCTCGACATTCACTTGTATGAAATAAAATCAGATTTTTACACTTTTGGGTCATACAATGTACTGTGTCATATGTGTTATACATGGTGTATGTATTCCTTGTTAATGCATGTATAAAGTGTTGTCAACTTCCGTATAATACATTCTGCTGTCAATTTTGTGAACTGTGTAGCCTACATAGTATCATAAATAGTCTGTATACAACATATAAAATACGGTGATTAGTCTGTCGTTGCACATGGTGGTTTGCATGGCTTTATAAGGTGTTGTAAACAGGAAAAGAACAGAATGAAGTAAAGAATGTTACGTTATATTACAATAGTAGGATGGGAACACCGAATTTCACGAATGACTTGATGACCGTCATATGGTTATGTCGGTAGAGTTTAAAATCTCTATCACACGATATGGATTCGAATCTTGGTGATTGCCATTGAGGCAGCCATTAGCTGATGCCAAAAGCTAAGAGTTATGTGATTTTATTTGTAAATGTTAGTTTTTGTCTGTGGAAAGTGTAGTTCATAGTTGTCACTTCAGTGTATATTGTATATGCAGCTATTGCATCACCACAATACTCATGCACTGTGTCCCCATTACAGCAGGACTCCATGGGGCTCTAGCCGGCATCAGTATGGGTCACCCCATGGCAGCTGTGTCCCCATACCCATGTATTGTGTCTCCATACTCATGCACTGTGTCCCCATTACAGCAGGACTCCATGGGGCTCTGGCAGGCATCAGTATGGGCCACCCCATGGCAGCTGCAGCAGCCGCCGCCGCCCAGATGGGGCTCCCGGGCCTCACACACATGGGCTCACCTGTGGTGCACGTCTCTAACCTCGAGGACAGTGTAAGTACCCATCACTAAAACAACATCCTCCTGCACATACCTTTATATCTTACATACTATGTATCATTACCGTCGCGTCCCTTATCCCTGTTCCATAGGTTCCTGTATCTGTATATATCTTATAATACTACTCAAACATAAGTACCCCTTTCACTGCCACACATTAAATTAATCTCATCTTACTTATTCAACTTTAGTCGAAGTTGGCAGTGAAATCGTTGAGGATCGTTTTCCTATAGGCTCTTTTCACACTGTCACATGACTGGCGGCTGACATCTTACATCTCCAGGGAATTCCAAGGAAATACGGGCAATTTTGAGGATTCCCTGAAGTGGAAATTAATAAATTTCTGATTGACTACTAGTCAAGGTCAAGGTCAACAACTTCAAACATGGCTACCGGAAATGAATCCCGTGACGTCATGCGAAAAGAGCCGATATTATATTATAAACTTATCCTTAATTAAGTTTGAGTAGATACATTAGGGCTAATGTAACTAATAACCTTCCAGATAATGTATGTGATGAGTAATAGGAAAGCCTGTATGATAGTTAATTTCACATTACATGTCAAATTTGCGCTAGGTATGCCCGCGCGGTTATTTTTACAGTTAAACTGATGTCATCGCATGGATCTGGATCATCTTCTGGATCTGTCATCGTTCTCCTAGATCAGTCATTGTTTCCGTGGATATTTTATTGTTTCCCCGGATCTTCCAGTGATTACCTTCTAGAATTCCCCGCAATAAAAGATAGAATCATAGAATACTGTTTTAATGTGTAAATAGACAATATCCCCACTTAGAACTAAATTGATAACGCCCAACATTGCATAATAAGCAACGTTACATTTACAATTATACTACATCATTATCGACCAGTCGACCACATTTTCCTACATACTTAGTAACGCGGTGTATTGTTAGGTAATTATGGCAACCTTTGTTGGCTCAATTTGTACATATTGATTGACATCTAACGCGTAAAAAAAATAATACATAAAACATCGGTAAATATGTGAAACGCATTTCGGCTCTAACCAGACAAGTTTTGCTTTACACGATCACACTATAATTCGTGCACCTACATTGTTAGTATTTTTGCATATAAAAATCAGTATAGAGATTTTAAGAATTTAATTTTAACTTATACACTAAAGAAAATAAATTTTTTATCTCACAAATTTTCATGCAACATCCAGCACACTTCGTCAGGGACTGACGTCTACGGAGGGACGGTTGATATGTATGGCCTCTGCGACGCCACGTTGGAACCATTTGGTTTCATGGTGTAGAATGGAAACGTCCATAGAATATACATTTGTTGTTTTTCATGTCTTTTGGACCGCGGATGTATCACGTTTGTGTTCGGCAACTCGGATACCTAGCTGTCGTTAGGTTCCCCTACATATTGAGTGTCACAGTCATTACATTTTCATGATATACAGTACACTAGATAGCATTTATTCTGTTTACATGTTTTGTCCTTGGGCCTCACGCGATTTTGCCATAGTGCATTGGTCGGCTTTGCATGCCAGTTTTGTGGATGCGCCGACAACGGTTTGGTGTCACCCCGTACATAATGGCAATGTCACATGACCCTTCGTAGGTCTCGAAGATGTACCCCATTATGTTTCGTCCTTTTACGGTTAACGATCTTGTATAGAGATGCTCAGGTATTGGGCCATTATATGACGCACCTAGCTCGGTATACGAGAGCATTGAGACTACAGAAAAACATATGATGAACCGAGCCAGAAACGATACGGTAAACGCAGGTTTAGAATCGGTTTTCTGCCGCGTCACTCAAGGTGTAATCTATGGTGTTAGGTAACGTCGCTTGGGGTACGGGTAAAGTGTAGGCTACCTCAGACACAGCATGATGTGGTTATGACATAGACAGTATGATGTGCTTATGAATAAGATGTGGTTATGACATAGACTATAATGATCTGCTTATGGCTCATAGACAGTATGATGTGGTTATGATTCGAACAAAACTATGTCGTTATGTAACGTGATTATCATATTGATTCGCGACAGTACATCACTTAAACTGAAGCCATAGACATTTCCTGTAATTGTCCCACATGTACTTGTACACACTTTCAATAACCATATACTCATATACACTCTTTTACCGATTTTCCCTCTCTTGTACCGATTCTCCTTATTCATCCATTCGGCCAACATGACTTAGTCGGAAGTCGGGAGCACATTTGTTTTGTAATGGGGGTGGAGGGGGAGAGGGAGGGGTGGGTTTCATACGACGGTGCGCCATTTTCTATTCGATCACATAAAAGTAATACTTAAAATTAACGCCTCAACACCATTTACTGTAGCGTGACCCTTTTGGCTCGGGTAGAATTAAACTAAATCGCACTGTATATATTTTTATATGATTTAGTTTCTCTTGGAATATGTGATGTGACATATTATGCATTGTTGGGCGTTATTAGTTCATCGTATTAATAATATGGAAGAAACACAGTAGGCCTACTTCATTTGATAACCTAGTACATAGAATATCATCTTATTAGTCTACATAACAAACTTAATATTCCCTGTAATAATTATAACCTGTAACAAAATTCTTATTCCTTGTAATAATCATAATCTGTAATATTTATTTATTTACCCCTATGTCCTTTGCTCGAGTCCCATTTTACATTATTTATCACAATTTTGTTCTTATTCTACATTTCTACTACATTATGCCTACTGATTTGCTCACACTAAGTGAACAAAATTAATGATTACAGTAGTTCTAAAGCATATGATTATATTCATATTTCTACTTGACTAATGACTAGATGCGAACCATTTCCTTTCTAACGTCATATTTAGACTACAAAATTGTGGCTCGGCACGGCTCGACACACAGGAGTGTTTGCACCATTATCCATACACCTACATTGTTCGACTATTTTGTGTAATTTGTATAAATACAGTATAGCGAAGACAGAATTACGATAATCGTGATAAATTGCTGTAACAGCAAACTCTGCTGCAACGGAAATTTGATCGCTATTGGCACAGCACGTTTTTGCGTTTACACGACACAAAAACATGGGCCAGTGTGAGCCAGCACACGCCTAACCAATCTTCCCACATGGGCTATTTCTCTAGCCTGGATCTGCCTATTAAAACTACACATACACATATGTGGCTCGAACCAGAAACTGTAGTGTACACATTATTAGTGTCTGGGTATGCTAAGATAGCCTAGATGGTTATGTATTATCTTTAACATGGTGTACTTTTATGTTAGAATAATAACTACCGACCAGAGTATAAATTGCATTATACAGTTTACACTAGAGTAGATGATGTTTCCACGCAAAAAGTGAAACGATGAATTTAATATGTGATATGCTGATATTCCATAAACAACTATGGGAACAAGAAAGGATCTCCGTGTAGCGCGTTATACAATAATTAACTACTGTCAAAAATCATGGTTTATATTCAGAACTGTCATAATGCAATTTACGTACTGATCGGTACACTTAATACTGTATACTACAATATACATACAGTTCTACTTTTGTTGATTTGACCACCTGTAAACCACCAAAACTAATGCGTATTGCGTTTTTTCATTTTCTTTGCTCGCGCTCCTCAACTTGCGCCCTGGCTGATCTGTCAATCAACCTGTCAATCAACCTGTCAATCGCCTGTCACTCGCTGTCAATCATGTGTAGAAGGTCACCCCCGAGGCACTATTTACGCTCTTTGGTACGTTACGTTGTCGCACACTTTTCTACCTGGTCCGCTCACAATGCAATATCAAAACATTACACTCGCGAAATCATCTGTGTTCGAACATGTTTTTAAGATGTTTTTATCATTAAGGACTATTGAAAAAAAATACCATTTACATCATATTTCATATTTTAAGACATTCATTTTGTCACAACATCATGCGTTCATATCGCTCATGACATTACTGATGTTTTAGACAATTTTAAACCATTGTGTTTTAATAATTATTTACCGTAAAACCTAACTATAATTCTGTTTGCAAGTTATTTTGAACAACACCTACCCGACTTTTATACAATATTTCCGACATTTCGAACTATGTTACAGATCTTTTACACAATGTAAAAGCATTAGTTTGCTGTATTGAACTTGAAAATGATTTGATATTGCATGAGCAACCAGGAAGCTTGTATCTTTAGGCTATACTGAGGTTTGGGGGTTTCCCTTTTACTTCTTGGGAAAATGGGACAAAAATCTGCGCAAATTTTCAATGAAATCACTAATTTAAAACTGAAGTACATTACTTTGACTTAAATTTTAGTAATAAATTGATTACATTGACTTAAATTTATGAAATATCACAGACCAATAACTAAGAAGTATGTATTATGATGTACGTACATTTTCTGTTCTTCACAGTCAAACAGTTCTACTAATTTTAATTTTAATCACATAATTTTAATCGCTTTCAATGCATGCAGATTTTTGATCCATTTCCTTTTAACTATTTAAACTTTACATAAATAAACCGAACTAAATTTCTGCTTAAAGTTAAACAACCTTTTTGACTACAAGCTAGTTTAGCACAGTCTTTATATTCATACATGTCTGCATGTATAGCTACGCTAACTTTATTTAACATCCTTCTATTTTCACTTTAAATCTTTTTAAAAGTCACTTCCTACCATCTAAACCACCTAAACCCCCTCAAACTTCATTATTTTTTATAAATTTTCTATCGTATATTTATTGTCTATTTTATGTGTGTGTAATCAATGTTGTGATTTGTGATTCTTGTATGCACCCTAAATTTCAGGAGTTTTTGGCAATGTGCATAGGGTAAAGATTCTGTTCAATAAAAAGGACAATGCGCTGATACAGATGGCTGAACCCGACCAAGCCCAAAAAGGTGAATAATCGGAAATTATACGTTTATCAGTTATATGGTTTTCTTTCTTGAATGAATGATTGGGCTTAATGTGCGTTTAAGGTCCAGGACCTGCCAAAACACGTTCCATCGAAGTTGTAATATTAAATTTACAACATGGCCTAAGTGTTAT
>WNLI01071878.1:0-11003 GCA_025802215.1 Wirenia argentea
ACGTCTGTCACATTGAACAGTTTTTCACATTTTCTCTTGACTGATTGCCATAGATACCTCATGTAGTATGTTCTTTATCGGATCTTCTAGGTTATAAAAAATTTTGTTGATCAATAGTTTATTACTATGCCTTTTAATGAAAATATTATAATCTAGTTGTTGGTAATTATCGTTATGAGCACCCATTTTTGGCATGTCAGGTCATGTACATACCAATGCGTATACGTTATTTATATGAATATATCAATGAAATTGTGTAGGCTATATTTGTTGAGAAAATTAATGATAAATAAATATGCATACAAAATTTAAATTATATTGGTTGATAGTACTAACGTCTTGTGTTCACTTGCTCCTTTAATTCTGAGCCACCCTGTATATACTGTACTTACTGTACATCAGACGGTTATAGTAACTTACAGTAGGCCTAACTTAGCCTACGTCATAACCCTGATAAAGGTGTTCGGTATTCTGTAATGTTACGTTTTCTGAGCTGTTTTCTGTGATATTTTCTGTGACGTTTTCTGCTTTTTGTGATGGCTGCGATATTTTCTGTGGGGTAATCTGTGACGTGTCTGTGACGTTTTAGTTACGCTTCTGTGACGCTTTTCTGACGTTTTTGCGATGTTTGTCGTGATGTTTTATGTGATTTGTTCGTTGACGTTTCTGTGATACTTTTGGAATATTTTCTCTGGTGTTTTCTGCGATGTGTATTACTTTGACGTTTTCTGTGTGATCTTTTCTGGGTTTTTTTCGTGATGTCTGTGATATTTAACTTTTTACGTGCTGTTTTCTGTGATGATATATTATTTTCTGTGATAGTTTATCTGAGATGTTTTCCATGAGTCCATGACATTTTCTATGTATGACTTTTCTGTAACGTTTAGTGACGTTTTCGCTGACGTTGTCTATGACGTTTTAGTGATATTTTCTCTGATGTATTTTGTGATGTTTTCTGGGGTGTTTTCGGTGACGTCTTCCGTTACATTTTCTGTAACTTGTTGTGCTGTTTTCTGTGATGATATATAATGTTTTCTCCGATGCTTTCTGTGATGTTTCCTCGTTAATGTCTTCACTGTGTTGTTTTCTATTTGCTGTTTTCTCATGTTTTCTACGATGTTTTCTGTGATTTTTCCGAGGTATTTTCCGGGTGTTTTAAGGGATGTTTTCGGCGATGTTTTCTGCGATATTTTGTGTAGTGATGTTGTCTGTTGCGTTTTCTGTTTCTACGATTTGCTTGCGATGTCTTCTGAGATATTCTGCCTTGATGTTTTCTGTGATGTTTTATGTGATGTATTCTGCCAAGTGTTCTGAGATATCGCTTGCCTACAGTACGAGAATACAATACGAATTAATAGGCCTATTATACTTTGACGCTTTTTGTGATGTTTTATCTGTGATGTTTTCTGTGGGGTTTTTTGGTGAGGTTTCCAGTGGTGTTTTCTGTAATGTTTTCTGTGACATTTTTTTATGTTTCTGCGATGTTTTCTGTGATGTACAGTAGTCTAATTTGTTTTCTTTGACATTTTTGTATGATGTTTTATGTGATGGTTTCTGTGATGTTTCTGTTATATTATTTTCGCTACCATTGGCAATCAAAATTTGCACCGATATTCAAATGTTGTACCAAAATTCAAAATGGCCACACTATTTAAAGCTACCGCCAAAATTCATCATGCATACGAATAGTAAAAAAGGACTGCCAAAATTCAAAGTAGCCGCCAAAATTAAAAATGCATGTCAAAAATAAATGTAGTAGCAACATACGCAGGTATAGTGTTTATAAGTCAGTCGGTTATACATTTCCCCTTATTACGACACAAACGACATTCTAACGATATCTCAAAGCGTAATGTCGGTACAAATCGCTTGACAGACGCACACAATTACGTCGAGTGCATGCGTATCACGTGAATCTCTTGTCACTTCCAATTTCGTGACGTGCAGAGTGGCTGCATTATGTACATCACATGCATTCATAATACAGGTGTGCGGAGAATGATCCGCCTTCAATGCATGTTCGTATCAATTAATAACGGGTATCGTTCACTACATAAACACACTACTAACACACATTCCACGCTAACACACACAAAACGATCGACTCTTCATTTGAAATGTATTTGAAGTAACGAAACGGAAAGTCTATAGACGTATTATTTTTTACGCGCTGGTTATTGGCTGTAAGTTTGCCTAGATGATAGGGCCTACCTACCGTTCAATACGTTTTGGCGGTGATCGGCTACCGGCCTACTCCGATAGAGACGATATAGGCCCACAAAAATCATGTTATACACACGGATTATTGGGGCGAGAGAATCTACGCGACACGGCGTATCGTATCGCTATCACGGCGTATCGCGTGACGTACGCCCCACCGACCGCGGACAGACACCCAGTGTTTAACCTACCTGACTAGGCGATATTTTTTGATAAATCACCGTGGAATTTGTCAACTCGCGTTATTTATGTATAATTAATCGATACTCGAGCAGGTATGTGGATTGTAGTAGGCTATTGGATATTTTAACAGCTGCTACTTTTGGTGTTTTATTTAATCTCATAATACTTATGGCACAATATTATTAAAGTGGTGTACCTTCATCAAAGTAGCCTATATAGTTTGCATGTCGATAGGGATCAACTGGCATAGATTATCGGTATACTGTACAGATGTTGTATTTTCGGTTGCGCGCCAACATTACCCGCACTTTCAAAGATGTTTTGCACCCAAAAACATAGTTTAGCGCATTGCGTATAATGCGGCATTAGCGCGAATGTATTATTTCGTAGTTCGGCCCTAACGACATGCAAACTACAGTACCACTTTAATGTTTTTATACCACCACCAACCTGCGTCCCAGCCCTTGAAACCTATACTAAAAACATGGCTGATATCACCAAAATAATAATGAGTGTATCGGTATTACCACAATCATTCACATTCATATACGAGTTGTCATTATGGTGGTGGACAGACCCCGTTCGGGATCAAACATGGGATTTATCTATACGGCGAGCAGAGAATCATGTTTGTTGTGTCTACACGGCTGATATACAGTATAGGATAGATTAGATAATGAACGTGTTATTGTTTATTTGGTGTATAATTTTTCTATGTGACAAGATGGGGCTTTGTTATACTGTATTGTATTACTGTATTGGGTGTGAGCACTGCGGAACCAGATAGGAGCACAGCTTGAGCCTATATCGCAAACTCGACTCCGCCGAGAAAGAACCATTGCAATTGGGTATACCTACTCTTCCCGTTGGATCTACACAAACTCTACACAGACGAAGATTCTCTCGTCCGCGGCAGAAAAGAATATTTTGAAGACATGTTCTTCATGTGCCCAATGCCGATGTCGATCTCGACTATACAAGGAAGACACCGTGATCTTCGCCTCGCTCCAGGAGTCGCTCTATATATTATTATATTGTGGCTCGTAGAAATCACATGAACACAATTCTCATGATGGCGGAATTCATGTCCAGACACTGCCTCCTCCACGGTATATGTAACGAACAAGTGGATTTTGTGGAATGCTTTACGTGCCTTGGCCCTGTTTATCACCAGCGTTCGTTCTAATTCCGCGATATCACACATTTCACACTTCTGCATTCCCTTATTCTAATCTGCAAACTCAGCATTTGAATCGTCTCCGTCCTCGTACAGTAGCCTATATTTCTCCCATTGAGGTGCTTGGACATCGATTGACGTTTTTGAATGTTTTTTACATTGTACAGTATACATGGATTATCAACGTCTCCGCATCACCTGGATTCATAATACGGATTCGTTCCAGTACGGCGCTGATTCTACGAAGGCACCGCCATTACATGTCAAAAGTGCAACGTGTGTTTGTTAATCGATAACATTGTTCAGTCGATCTGCCGCCGTTCAGTCGATAACCGCATTTCTCGGATGTCGCGTACAGACATATAGTGATCGATGACGTTGCTGCGATCTAGTACTGTAGGCCTACTGCAGTGTATGAATGTTGGTGTTACGTGTGCCGCCGTAGTCGGACGTCATACTGCAGTTCGACCGAAAGCTTCCGTGATCCGATACGGCAATTGGTTTCAGTTCTTGATGTCGCCGTTCTCTACCGAAAATTCTATCACATTTTAGAAAAAATGCAATACATATTGTACCTCATAATTCAGTATAAAGTGCGTTTTTGGTGCACAAATATAAAAATATGAAAATGAAAATGAAAAAGAGTTATAAAATCAAATTGTCGATGTCCATCTATGCTGATTTTTGGAAAATGTTAAAATTCTCCTATTAAATAATACATGGCTATTTTGTCACTCCGAGATGGTCGAGTAAAACTAAGAAAATAATCCCAAATGGCTGTATCGCCTGAATTATATATCACGATGCAACATAGCCTATTATTTACGTTGCAATGAAACCACATACCACCGTACTGACCGTAGCATTTCCATTTTTTTTATATAGCCTACTTTTTTCAAAGTTATATTTTTAGTTATTAGGCCTATAGTTACTGTTACTTTACTTTTACTTTACTTTTTATTGTACTCAATACCGCAAATATGTAAGATATCACCATCATAAGCGTGGTGCAGAATTGTGCAGATGATCCGCCACCACGAGCCATTGCACACATCGATCAATGCCGAGCTCAAATATGTCATTTTGTCCGTCGATTTGTAATTGATCGCTATATTATTAACCTTTTACGGGTGAAATAAAATTAAAAGAACGAGTAAGTGATATGGGTAATTATAAGAATATAGGTTATAATTACCTGTACTACGAATGAGCATAATGATACAAGTTATTTTACATCTTGATAGATTCAGTTGTGTCAAAAATGAGAGGGCGTAGATAATGCATGGTACACAATACTTACCGTGCAGTTTTTTTTTTGGTGACAGTGGTGTGGTGTTTTGTGTCACTAGTGTAGAGTGTGTTGAACATACTGTATCGGCATATATACACTATACAGATCGAAACTGATCAGAAATAACATCCACAAGTGGTGCTTCACTGCAGCAGGTGAAGAGGCTGGGAACCCAAATGCAAACATGCGTAACCTCATGCTAATACTTAACTACTTAACGAGTATATATAATTATCTGCAGTCTTGTCCTCGGGTGATTTTGGTCGGGGGAAATGTCCGGGGGTTTTGTCCGTTTTTTTGTCCTGATCGCCTACAGGGAAACACCTCGATGAATGCGTGTGCTATTCATCGAATTCTTTGACATTTTCAAATTGATGTCTAGTGGCTTTTCTCTCGTACTGTGATGAAGCTTCATCACGTCGATGGTTGATAATTGCGTATGAGGTTGGGACAAGAAGAATCACAACGAATATTTTGCCAGTGATAGCGAGGAGAGCGCTATTATTGTTCACAGTGCTTCGTGAAAAATGATGGTTCCTCGATTTATTTTATTCTACGAATAATTTTATTTATTTTATTCCTTGTATTCAGAATGGAGGAATGCGACGCGCGCTGTCATAATGATGGTAGT
This sequence comes from Wirenia argentea, assembly GCA_025802215.1. Taxonomy (NCBI): domain Eukaryota; kingdom Metazoa; phylum Mollusca; class Solenogastres; order Pholidoskepia; family Gymnomeniidae; genus Wirenia; species Wirenia argentea. Next base: position 5,503 of record WNLI01071878.1, read on the forward strand.
AGGTAACTTTAGAAATCTGGTGAGGACTGCACATAATAGTGTTCTGAAATACATTTTCTTAGTGGTGGACGCTTGATTGTTGTTGCATTTCATTGTCTTTAAATGTATACATAATCACAAGGAAGTGTGGCTTATTTTGTATCGGGTAAATACATTCGAGTAATCTGGCGTTGAAGATTTGGATTTGAAACTAACATTATTGATCGACGACGCCTGTCGGCGCCCTGTCTCGCAAGGCCGAACTAATATAATTGTCTCGCGAGTCTCGATTTGATCGAGTATGGAGTACGATTAGGGGGTATGTGTACAATGAGTAATGTACAGTAGGTCACTATCCAATTAATAATACATGTAATTTGTTAGACAAGGATCCTTGGTTATTTTTACACGATGCCACAGTGTGAATCTATCCGATTCCGTGACAAATCACTATACAGTAGTCTCACCACTCGCCATCTATCACGACATTCGATCATTCGCTGTGGTCAAGCGCACTAATTAGTGGTCAGCCGCAGTCTGTTTGATTAGTGATATGTGATCTTATCACGCTCTGGGGATTTCTCGTCCTATTGGGTACACTAAGATGGATTAGATCAATTATCGCTTACACACTAGATGTGTCGCGGCAATCACTTAGGTACGTACGTACTATAGGCGACTACGGGATCAGGTATGTGTAAATCGTGACATTTCTACGCATAAATCCGTCTACATGAAGTCGGAACATGTCTAGGCACACGACGTTTGTTTTGGTGGTCATCAGGTCTTATAAAATATGACATGTTACTACTTTAGCCTGTCAACATGAATCCCTGACTGACTGAATGACTGATTGGGTACCGGACTGACTGACTGACTGACTGACTGACTAACTGACTGACTGACTGACTGACTGACTGACTGATTCACTAGCTGACTGACTTGCTTTTATGACGGACGAACTAACCAACTGACTGACTGGTTGGCTGAATGACTGATTGACTAACTGACTTGCTAGCTAGCTGCCTGCCTGACTACTAATTGAGTGCGTGACTGGCTGATGTACTGACCGACCGACTGACTGACTGACTGACTGGCTGACCTACTGGCTGACTGACTGACTGACTCGCTGGCTGGCTGACTGGCTGGCGGGCAGGCTGGCGGACAGATGATTATGTACTGTACCGTACGTCACTGCACTGTAATAACTTTTTATAACAACATTTCTCAATGACGTATTACATCATTGTGACATCATAATGGAAATACGTGCTAGATATGCCGAGGCGTGTATAATGTGGTTCCGGTGTGGTGAGTTGTCCATCTGTCGAGCTGTCATTTTTTATGGTGCATGTGGGTTGATGGATAAATCTGCCCATGCGCTGCGTTGCGCTTTTGAAAGAATCCTGACGTCTTTTCTTGACATGTCGTACGTAATGATTGGGTCTACGTACCGAGGTAGTATGGCGAGTCGTGGTACTGGTGATGTGTGTTGTGTTGATTGGCGTTCGGTGAAGGAATGTTTGGGGTCAGAACTTTTGGGGATCGCGGTCGCCGAACCGTACCGATCTCGATACTACCGCTGCATCGATCCGCTATATACTGTAGATGGGTGATGTACACACATATGGAAACTTTACCCAATGTTCGTGATCACGTAAAAAAAAACCCCCACAAATATTCAAGATGTCACATGTTACCTCTCCGCGTTGTATAATAATATTGAACCAAACGTCTAACATGGTAAAACGTAATTTACATAGTGTTATGGATATCGATTATTCGTAATGGTGGTGCTGTATTTTCATATTTCGTTATGTGAGATTTTACCTCCTGCCTTGTGAGACACTGCCAAATGTCATGAGGACCTCTGGCATTGTACTTGTACATCTGTAAAGAATGTTACCACCAATATTGTGCGGTGACATTTCCTTGACCAACTTGCGTGTGTGGCACGTTTATGGTTGTTTTACGTTCAGTCGACAATCATGCATTTATGTTCACGAATGATAGTAATTATGTAATGTTTACACCATATTGACATAGCTCACGCATGCCCTTTGCCACTCTATGACAACTATTTACCTACGGATGTTAAACAGGTATTTACTCGCAATAGGTTATACATGAAAACAAATATTATGATCTATTCGCGTTGTTCATTATTGGATCGGTTCACATAGTTGTATTCACTGTGATGATTTTTTTATTACATCCTTTTAACACCTATCTTGTTATAAAGTTTGGTACATTACATTAACGTTATTTTGTCAATCTGCCAGTCTAGTCTGTCAGACAGTTATTATGGGTTATGTTATGATATGTAAAAGTTTTTCGTGACATATGATCGACTATGAAAGGTAAAGTCTCATATCGCCGTCAATATTATAGATATGTACAGAATTCTATAAGAACAAAAAATTTTCATTATTCAAGATTCGTAAGATTGATGTTTTGGAATAGGCCTATACAATATTATGTTATAAAAAGCTAGGAAACGAGATTTCTATCAAATATGCACGTACGCCTGTATGACGTCATAATGGAGAGGAACATTTTTTTTATAGTAATAGTGTACAATAGTCTCCAGCGCAATACATAGCCATACGAACTCCTAGTGTCAGCGGTATCGGCCAAGTTCAATGCGAGGGTGCTGACTCGTATAACGCTTGGAATACTACAGAACGCAGTTCGTTGGTTCACTATATAAGCTAACTTTCGTGTTGCAACTGGCCATCCTCACTTCTGAATTTGACTACAATAGTAATTAGAAAATCCCCAATGAATGACTGGATAATGTCTCCCCAGCACAATCTCTAGACATGCTAAACAAAATTATGTTGAAACGATTGTGGTGAATGGATTAATACGTACATGAAAATATTAGTCGATTATGTCCAAATCAGTTTTGCACGGTTAAAGTTTAGCCATGACTGAAAAGCCAACTATAGTATTGATTGATATTATAATGTTGAATAAAACATGGTTCGTAATAGTTGGTTTTACAATTACCATTATTACCGAGTAGTTAAATACGTATAGGTACTGTATTATTAACATTATACTGTAGAATATATATTATAGATGGCACTGTATTGATATTACAGATAATGGTCTGAATTAATAAGCACGCAGCTGTTCTGTGTATAGATTCAGTGAAGTGTATGACAATGATTGTATGTAGGCTATTGAGGGTTGGTACTGCCATGTTTGTACACACGTCAATCAGCACATCTTGTTACTATCTCCCCACTATTGTGTCCTATACCTGTTAGTCACACCCCAATGTCTTCCCGCCAATTAGTCAATTCAATGATCACACAAACGGTAAAGTGGTCGATAATTATTGGCGACGTGTTTGTATGGGGTACACGAGGTATTGTCAACGATTATTTACACTTCTACTGAACACGTCTTTAATGATGTGTATTCCTACTGAAATAATTGACATTGTATCATTATATGGGGCAGTAGGGTTGTTTGGTTCCTGTCCCGGTTTGTATCCAAGTATATGGCTGTCTATACTACGGATGTATGCATGCTTGGGTGCGTTTGGGGTCTGTTCGAGACTGTGCCTGTCTCTGTAAGTTAGTGTCAGAAGTTTGCGGATATCATGTTGTTATGCACGGCTTTTGGTGTTAGTTATGTGCATGTGCAACTGTGTCCATGTGTGTTTGACTGTATGTACAGTATGTGTGTTGTGTTCTAATATGTATGTACAGTATATGTCTGTATTTGGGTATGTCTGTATTGTGTCTGTTTGTACAATAGTATGTATACTATACTGTACATGTGTTTGACTATAGTGAATCTGTCTTTCGCTGTAGGTAGATGCCTGTCTCTCCATATATTTTGTCTGTAACTCTGTATATTTGTTTGTGTGTTTGTCCGGCTTTCTATGTCCATCTATTGTGTATATGTATCTGCATGTGTTGGTTATTACGTCCTTGTATGTTTGTTTTTGTCGGTCTACATGTATGTCTGTCTCTGTATGTATTGTATACGTGTATCCTTCTATGTGGGTTTTTCTAACTTGATTCTACATATATGCATATATGTATGATACTCTATTCACGTGTATGACTATAATATATTACAGTGTATTATGTGATATCGCTATGGTTTTCGGCAATCTCTTATGTGCGTGTGCGAGAGGTGTGTGTGGGTGTATCTAATATGACTAATTGGCGATAAGCGACGACTTATAGTAACAACAATAATAAGTCACGTCTGGAAAAATGTTGTCTGAAGGAATAATATATCCACCATCCATCCGCCTGTTGTTGCTGTTTCTGTTATCCAATTATAGATTATGGAAAAGTTATATGAATTATTAGTCAGAAAAGTTATATTTATTATTAACGACGTATAGTCTGAGGCAGGGTGATTTAGTTATCGGTTGATTGAACGTGTGATGTGATTAATCCCGGCGGTGTATCTAGTTGATGATCGGAAGATTATTTCATGGATTCAGTAAGATACCAAAGATACCAAGCTCCATAACAACTATCTCACTAATTGTGTATACGTAATAAATTGTACGCCTCCTGAGAGCTCGTTAGTGGGAGAAAACAGTAAGCAAATCGGTTTGAGTTATTGATTCTATACTGACAATTTATATTGTTTAACCCAAATCAGATAAATGTTACAATTGGGGTGTGTCGACAACTTATATACAACTTTTAATATAGACTATACAAATGATTAACTTAGTTCTCAGCGTGTTGTTAAATAATACACAAAATCATAATAATATACTGTACAGACAGTGCGACCTCGTGCGGAATGTGACTTACTGTCGTATACGCGTATTGTATAGTGTACATGTACGACCTCAGCAATTATTCATTTATGCATTTCAGTTACTGTTGAAAACCATTGAAAATTGGTTGTACTTTTAAGGAAATCAGCCATCTCGGCGATACTGTATCGAACACCATACCGAACACCATACCGTCTTCTCCAACTCACGCTTCCACGATAACGTTCTCGAGAAGACTCATTTAGTTACATTGATTTACATCTTTGTATCACGTAACTTAGTTAGCCTACATTTTGGCGACTGGTTGCATGCATTAACTAAATCCATAGGGACTTAACAAAAGGTGGACACTAGTCCACTGATGTGCGTCGTAAGCAGAGATGCACATTGAAGTACTATAATGTCGTTGTGACGTATGTATGCGATAATAAAAAAAACACGATACCAAACTATACATGTGAGCGTTGACCGACCCCCCCCCCCCTCCCCACAATCAATCACCGTCACTTGCCACATACACAACCACCGGTCCGGTACGGTGAGTTTTATCCCTTTCGTCTGTCCGAACAATTCATCGTCTCGGCATTTGGTATAGTAAATTAACGATTAGCGGTATTATTCAATAATATCCAATTGGGATAATAGTACTGTTGTTTTCATGTAGTCTACCGAAACAACATCCACTTGATACGCATATACCGATTGATTGATTGATTGATTGATTGATTGATTGATTGATTGATTGATTGATTGATTGATA
>WNLI01071989.1:0-11002 GCA_025802215.1 Wirenia argentea
TGTAAAGTAACGTGTTACCAGGTAAATTCAGGTAATCAAGGTATCCGGTAGAGGTGTGACAAAGGTAATAAAGGTATTCGTTAGAGATGTGATGTAGACTCTCGTAGGGTAAAGTGTCACCATTCTAGATGCCACCTTTAATGACATGCGTGTATGCTTAGTGCTATAACTACACCTTGACGGCTTGACACGACCTTTATGACATCCATTTTGTACATCGTTCTAGAGACCATCATTTATGAAATCCATGTTGTTGTTACGGGGTCGCTGGTACGGGGAGCAAAGTCTACCCAATTTTTATTTCAGTGTTTAAATCAACGGCACATGTGGGGATTGAACCCACCGCTCCTGCCTAGGATCCATAGATCGGTTTATTGGCATACCAGCGCCTTAGACCATTCGGCCACTGAGACCCACGTTGTTGTTGTAGAAATTTGGAAATGGCACTTTCAGAAAATCTGTTACTATCTTTGCTGCACTGTGGGTGGTGGAGGTACTGATTTTCAGCACATAAGGAAAACTCCATTTCATAAGACACTGTATAAAAGTGGTGCTGGTGGTAACATTTCTTACATTATTATGAATTTCCGATTATCAAGTATAAACAAAGCATTATATTCTCTCAATAAAACTAATATTAGTACACAAGTAATAACTACTATTATTGATGATATTATGGCAATAATAATTATGTTTGATAACTGATGTCGTAGCATGTCAAGGCAGTCTGAACTCCTGAACGCGTGTATTTCCCCTAATAACGTTTATGTTTACACATTACCCACAAAAGCATGGTTGTATTATAAGATTGTCAATCTGTATACTTTTTACCATTATTACATCGCTACTTCCGATTCTGGCATGCGACATTTAAAACCTTGTGATCTCGGTACAGCGTAATGCCCACCGAACGCGTGCGAGCGTTGCGAGCGTCAGGGCGAGCGACAGGGCGATGCGAGTGGCGCGAATTCAATGCACGCAATGCCCAGCGAAAAACATGCACATACATGCGTATACATGCGTATACATACGTATACATACGTATACATACGTATACATACGTATACATACGTATACATGCGTATACATACGTATACATACGTATACATATGTATACATAATACGTATACATAATACGTATACATAATACTGTACGTATACCCACCCATACTCTACTCCACACTCTACCACACACGCCCACACTGGGGTTACAGTGGGTAGGTAGATTTGGAGAGCGTGGGTGGGGTAGAGTGCGGGTGGAGTAACGTGCGGGTGGGTGGGGTGATGTGTGGTGGAGGGTGGATAGTATGGGTTGGTGTGTGGGTGGGATAGAATGTAGCTGTGTGGGTTAGAGTGTGTGTGTGGGTGGGCGGGGTATGTGAATATGTGGGTGCGTAATGTAAAACTTACATAACATACTGATATGATGTGTAATAATATACATTTTACTATGTTATTATAGGGGGTCAGTTTTTAATTCCATGAGTATATAATTAATCATGGTGTATATATGCATAATGCATATTGTATATAAGTTTTACATCCTATCTATTACATCCTATATGTGACCTTGGATGCATAATGAGCATGCACAAAAACGACTTGCTAATTACTATGCCACAAATGCATCAATTATGGCATACTTTATATAGGATTTGGATACTGTAATTAATTTATGATACAATATAGTTATAAAATCAGGATCTTTTTTACTAAATGACTAATTTACTGTGATAATATGCATACAATATTGAATATTGATTATATTGCAGTTTATGGTTTATTATGCATTTTTTAATAAATTAGGGCTAAAGTGGCGCCCTTTTTATTATATGTGAAAAATCTTTTTATGCATTAGACCCTACTTAGTAAGTTTATCTAATTATTAGAAATTGATGTTCAAATAATATATACAACTGGTGTGCATCCACCTTAGCAGTATTCTAAAATATTTTACTTAGTGGTAGGCGTACCATAATTGTCTTGGCAGCTTTATCCGGATCGAGTACCAAATTACGTTTATTATTGCCAAATAAAACATTAGCATCATTTGGCACGTAAAAAGTTTCCAAGGTGAACCCTGAGACTTGGTATTTATTGTAACATATCAAGTAATGAGCAACATAGGCCTAATACTAGGCACATTTTATATAGTCTACTAATGATAAGAATTCGTTTCTTTCTTTGCCTGGTATATATCTAATGTATAACATAAATCTGAGCATTGTTAATCAATACATTTTGTTATATTATAATATTCTAAGTACTGTATTTCGCATTTGAGACCATTTGGGGTGGTATTTATTTTTGTTGAGCTCATAATACTGTATTAGAGCAAAAAAAAGCAAATCATATAAATCACACAGTTTCACTTTATGAGAATATCAATTACATTATAAATCCGCATAGCCAGACACACATACCAATTTTATAACGTGAGAAAATCGATATCAATCCATTAAAAATATGATCAAGTAACATGTCACACTTGAGAGCACACAACAACAGTCAAGCAATTGGACAATTTTTTTCTATTTTAGTCTGCGCTATCCGGGATATTGTATGACGATTACATTAGTCAGTTTATATCGAAAAGTGACTCCACAATGCGTGAAATCGGTTTTAAATTTGTGACATTTTTATAGTCTTTTGTATTGTGTATGTTAGTATGTTGTCTTGTTAGTAGAGTTTTAATATAAAATTTGGTTATATAGGTTATAGTAAGATTATGCTAAAGTAAAATCCCAAAACAGTGTCTAGCAAATAAATAGATAGTAGGATTGAAAGACGTAGGCTACACTGTTTCTTGCGAATAAGGATATGCCACTACTGTGCTTAATATATGTTACAACATCGAAATAAAATTGGAAAACATCACAAGGTAGGCGTAAAACTTGTTTTATTTTATATTAGTCTATAGCCTAGTATTCAACGTTGGATCACCCAAACAGCACAATAAATTTGATATTTTTACTGGGATACTAAGGAGGGTTTTATTTCTTTGGTATGGATACTGGCGTGTGGTGTGTTCATAATTTACTAGTGTGTGGTGTATTTCATATTTGGTGTGTCTGTGTGGTGTGCTGTGTACTTGACCTGTTGGCTGTGTGTGGTGTCTCATATGGATACTGGCGTGACATAATATGGTTCATATGAATAGTGACCTGTGGTGTGTTTGGATACTGATGTGTGGTGTGCGTCATATGTGGATACTGGTGTGTGGTGTGTGTCATGTGGATACTGGCGTGTGACGTGGACACTGAAGTGTGGTGTGTTTCATATATGGATATGATGGATTTCCTATTGTATGGATACTGGCGTGTGATGTGGTTTCATATATGGACACTGACGTGTGGTGTGTTTCATATATAGGCTATGGATGCTGGCGTGTAGCGGTTTCATATATGGATAGACTACTGGCGTGTGGTTTGTTTCATATGGAATCGATTCTTGACGTATGGTGTTTAATATTGATAGGCTACTGGCGTGTGTCATATACGGATACTGCTGGCGTGTCGTGTGTTTCATATATCGATACTGGTCTGTGATGTGTTTCATAATATGGATACAGATATGTGATGTGATTTCATATTATTATGTATGAGGTGTGGTGTATGGTAGGATATATATATATGGATGCTGACGTGTGGTGTGTTTCATATGGATATGTGTTTCATTATATATATATACTGACATGCAGTTTGTTTCATATATGGATACTGTCAAACAAACAGTGAATCATATATGGATACTGACGTGTAGTTTGTTTGTTTCATATGTGGATACTGGCGCAGTGGTGCGTGATGTGTGTCATAAAGACATACCTACCTAGATACTTTCCCTCTGCATTGCGTAATTTGTTATGGGCCTACTATGGAATTGTGTATGTTGCCTAGCTACATGCATCCATGCACGTTGAAGACGAAGCCACTCCTTTGACCTACTCCTAACTCGTATACACTCAGTCGGGACTAGAAACTAGTAATGTATTTTTTATTGAGTACAATTTATATACATTCCGCTAGACTGTTTATATTAAAAAGTGATCAAATATGATAATTAATATTCCTGATAATGTCACAAATTATTCCAAGATATATGATAATTTTTACGAGATTATTTTTATTGTCCCACTTTTGCTGACCTTTTGTATGAATAATTCCACATATTGTTGTTTTTATGACCATATTACATATCATTATCAACACAAATGTTATTGTAACGTTACTGTCTATTCGTGATTTTCGCATATTTTTTCGATTTATTATTTTTTAATCGATGCTTGATCAATGTTTTAATTGTTTTTTGTATTAATTCGATCCTGAGGATCGTAAAAAAATATATTTTTATGTCGAACATAATATAATGTTCTTATATATCGATTTATAACGTGATTCTACATAAAACAATTACATATGTATGTCGCATATTTTCGCAATATAGCGAATGTAATATTGAGTATATTATATATCCATGCATTTTCTTGTTGTTAAAAAGCTAAAAGTGTTTCTAGGAAGTTCAATGCAAATTCTTGTTTTTAAAGCATGCCAGAAATAGTTTACTTATTATGTCATTCTATAGAAAATATTTGATTACTCATATTTTATATAATTTATCGAGAAGGCATATTCAAAATGTAATTTGTCGGGTTTGTGGCTGTGACTTGTATGTGTTACTCGATTATTTATGTTACAAGCAACAATAGTTCAATTTAATCAACTTGGCTTGAAACCAATATTGTTTACATTATAAAGTGTGCAATACTGTACGGTATATTGTACTGTACTCCTTTATTGATCCAACCACAAATATTTCGAATATTCAAATAAAATTAAATCTTATCAAACCTAGCCATATTGATTTGAGCAAGTAGGTGCCTAGCAGTGTATAATATCAGAGGCATATTGTATTACAGCTGAAGGTCGGTATAAAAATAGAAGAAACACATGCACACCGACTTTTTAGTTCACGAGGGGGACTTTAGGAAAGACTCGTTTATTGTCGTTAACGCGTTGTTGTTATTGTTGTTGTTCGTGTTCATTATAAAGTAGGCGCTGTCATAGGCCTAACACTTACGCTAGACTATATGACGTTGAACAAAACTCTTGTCATCATTATTCATTAAAGTTGTAGTCACTGAAAAATATTGTTAATGTTCACTAGACAAGGATAAACAGCGAAATATCATTTCTTCAGGCCAGTGGGTGTGCGACAGTGTGCCTCCTAAAAAAATACCAAAATAAAGCATTCCAAATGATTTCACTCATACTATTATATATACTTCATACTATAACATCATATACAGGAATAAACAGTTTAATGTAATTGGTGTATGGGGGATTTGCTATGCCATGGCCCATGATTGTATGCATAATAGCCGACATGCTTGTGGCGAAATGAAAATATACCGCGTGCGTTTCGTTTTTTAGTAGTATATAATTACTACAGCTAACTTCTTCGGTATGCCTAAATAACACGTCGGTATGTAACACATGTCGCCCTGGCCTTGGCTAGTCAGCCAGAACTACTTCACAAAGCAGTCAGTTGTAGGCAATAATTGAAATGGATTGTTATGGACAGACGTTATTATTCAATATTATAAAGTAGTTTAGCCTACACTTTACAGTAGTAGGTATAATATGTGAGTGTGTGTCTACTATAAAATAATAGTGTGTCTAACTATTTTAGTATTTACGTCTATTCTTGCATTATGAAGATTGAACTGTACAATATATATACAGTATGCGTGTAGTAAAATAGGTAGGAACAAGATATTGCCGTCGGTTAGGTGTATTAGACATGACATTGTGCTCAAATAAGGTACGATATAGGGAAAACATACTGAGTTTTTGTGAAATCTTATATCCTTAAAAAAATGTCCCCAATTCAAAACCCATACAGTACTATTATCTGTATAATTACTTAGTTTTACTTAGTTTTGGGAGGTGTCCTTGGTATATTATATAACTCGTCTTTCTTCAATTTGTCATGTTCGTGAAGTTCTCGGCACATTTTTATTGAGTCAACATTGATTTTTGTCTTTTTCACAGTCCATAGAGTTCCGCATCATCGTTCAAAATTTCCAGAGTTCAAAATGTCCATGGTTCAAAATTTCCAGGATTCGAAACTATCGTCTTACAACTCGCTCACTCCGTTTACAATCATGTCGTATCGCATCATGTTTAGATTCAAACTTGCTAACAAACATTATCCATGTATAAAACAATACAACAATAAATCATTTTCGCTAATCGTTTATAACAATATATTATCCCCAAACTGTATTGTTTATGATGTTTTCATTGCCGAATTTATCAATTAGATATCAGCACACATTGTGATTAATAAGCTACATGTGCCGTCTTGCATTTATTCGTCCTTGATTATTTGTCATGTATGTTAATGATATTTCGATTGCATCGATAACAGTGTGTCTGTGTTGATACAGTGTGGTATGTGATTGACTGCATCATGTCAATACTGTAACTTACGACACTAAATATTATTATATATGGTATTTAATCAGTGTGTTATCTATGCGCTATCAAAATAGAAAATGAGTGTGTGTGCAAAGTAGATGATTATCTCATTTTTATCGGGTAAAAAATAATCTACATAACATTACAAATTCATGATGATAAAATATTATAATGTCAATAGACCCGCGTTTGTTCATATAGTTTCCGTCCCTTTGTTAGAATATCAATGAAAGAATGTAAGGTCAATGTACTATCCCTCTAGACTGTTTTAATTAACTGTATGTATGTAGATCCATTTTTGTTATGATTTAGTCATAATATTGATGTGTTTATTTAAAAAGTCGTTCATAACTTAAGTGTCATCAGCATTTATATCCATGTGGAGTATTGTGGACTCTAGGTTAGACTAGGTAGGCATGTTAAAATATCATTATCTTATGTACAATATCTAATCTTTATCCTTCAAAGTTTACTTAGACTTAGATGACATTAATATGTTGATTACGTTGCATGGTCGATTGTCTTGTGGACTGTGTATATATCATGTAGACCTCTTCTGGCAGACAGAACGCCTATCAGCCCTACCTATCTATAAAATTTATTTTCTTTTGTTTTTCCCTGTTATGTTATTTTCTTACAAGGGAACCACGGTAGTTGCATGAGCGCTTTGGTTTTCCTTCCACGTTGTCGTCTATGTGCATGCTACAATGAGTCAGGTCATGTTCAGCAATGAACAAAACGTCAAAAACTCATCACCATAATATATATACATTATACATAAGTAGAATGTATACGGAATGATATACACGATCGGTATCAATATATTGTATGCAGTTGTTGTGTAGATTGTTCGTGCAAATTGTCACAATTTTCTTATAATTGCACATATTCATGTTTTACTCCATTTTAGTTATACAAAAAACGGACAACATAGTGTCTACCTGACTGTGTCTACAGCTTCGCATAATGACTTATTATCTGATGCTCAATCAGCTATGGTGTGTCGTGACTTTTTGTGTGACATTAATTTTGTCCTCCAGTGATTTATGTGTCCCTGTCACGAACAAGGTTTTTGTTACCAGAAAGTAAAGATGTCGTATTATTGTCAAACAGAAAAAAATATGCAATTCTGAAACGTTTTACTGGGGGAAAAAGTTATCCCTGTTGTTTTTGTCTCCTGTTCAGTTTAGCTTCTATTCGTACAAATACTCCGAGCAAATGGAAATGTGTAATTGTGTTTTTCTCTCGAATTCTTCGTCTTATTACTAAAAGTTGTCCAAGCTCATAAATGTGTGTATACACATACGCATGATTTGGGGATATATAATTCCATAATCTTTAATGTAAACATCCTTTTATCGAAATTAAATTTGAGTACAATCTATTCTATTTGGCAAGTCACGTTTGGGTTTGAAATTTATATATGTTTATTTATATCCTATATTTGACTTGTTTACTTAGTTCATTTAATCTTTCACGCCTTCAATTTCGTGTCAGTCAGTTCTTGTCACTTATCAAATATCCTCAATTTCTTATGACACCTTGTCCAGGTGAATGAACAAAATCAAACACCGTAAACTAAAATGTACATATGTGTGTCTTTCTTTTTCAATACAATGTCGTACTTATGTACTATATGTCTTTAATATATTCTTAAGGAATGCATTACTATCTCTAATATTTACTTAATCTGATTTGAAGACGTTTAACTATTACCGACATTGATGGTCGAATACAATACATGTTTAGTTCGACAATCTATTATACCAAACACTCAAATAATTTGAGGTTTATATGCCACATACACCCACTCAAATACGGGCTACGACGTCTCAATATGTGAAAATCCTCGTGTATATCGCCATGTATACCCACTTAAATACGTCTCAATATGTCAAGACAATCTCCGTTTTACCAAAATTGGTAAGAATTTTAATTCGCATCTCTAGTTCTCTTGACCTAGATATATAATTGTGTGTGAACCGTTTGTAATGTATTCAGTTACGATTGTTGTTGGATTAGATGCGATTGTATAGTTGTAATTTATGTGTCTATACCAACCGTAAATATGGGCTAAACTATTACTTTAACTACGGCAACGACATGATAAAACCGACTTAAGTTCAGTTAAATTTAGGCAAGGTAGGCCTATGTATATTATTGAGAAAAAAACAATTGGAAAATTCTGGATTTGTATCAAATCTTATATCATAGACTAGAAAAACTTCCCCGTGTCAAAAAATGACTAAAATAAAATGTGTAATCACTTAGCATAGGACTTGTAGTGTAGGCCTATTAGAAATATATGTTAAAACCCATTATAGATCTATATAGGTAATTTGACTTAGCGTTTGAAAATATAGTTCGACACAACTTAACAATAACAAATAATTTGGACGAGGTAGGCTATGTAGGTTATTTGTACTGCGTAAGTAGATCTAAATTTGCACAAAAATAATTGTTATTATGGCAATATCACGTGATAATCTCATGCAATACACTTTGTTTTGTTTCGATTATGTCACGTAATCAGCAAACCAGATTAGGATTAGAATTTTAAAGATAGTCATGTCTTGATAATCCACCAATTGCAGGCCTATATTGTACAGCGTATATATACAGTACAATACAGCAAACCCCACAAAAATAACTAAAGATAAATCCGATCAATCCACAACGATCCCATAATTTATTATTCTGCGGTCAGTGACTATCTAGCGAACTAAATTATTGATTTCATAATGGCATTAGCCAGAAAATCCATATTGACCATTTGTGCGAGATAACAGTTGCCCAAATTTTGGCCCTGGTCAGTTCACATATGTATACATACATTCATTATTGTCAACGCCTGTGGCTACTGTTATAGATTAGCAGATAAGTGTTTATGCATTTATATGTTATCATCTGTATTATCATATCTGTATAGTCTCGCTCTTGGCACAACGACTTGTTCATTAGACTCCTAAAGTATGTCCATTGTATCACACGTGATATATCATTGGCAATAATTTGGTACACGCGTAGTTACATTAATTTTGGTGACATTACTTACAGGTACACTGTAACATTAGTTATACCAAGTGTGACAGAATTATTTATAGCTACTAAGTGTGACAGAATTAGTTATAGCTACCAAGTGTGACAGAATTAGTTATAGCTACCAAGTGTGACAGAATATTTTATAGCTTTAACCTGAAATAAAGCACTTCGAAATTACACGACGGTTAGCAAAATGTTTAGAAATTCTTAATGTACAATCATAACACATTAATCCACAATATGGCTTAGTGTTAAGTTCCCATTGTTATCATAATGTATTCAGTAGTATAGACGAGTGACAAATTACCACATTAGTAATATAAACGATCCGTGTCTCAAGGAATACATTATAATTCAATAACTATGTAGGTAGTGACAGTATATTGGTATGCTACCAGTATTATGTGTGAATGTCGGTCTAGTATAGTGACTGTAAAATATGTATATGTACATACTGTACTTCAAAATAATAAATTAATACATAATGAATAATTATAATTAATTATAGTAACTACCGTATAAATTATAGCTAGTTTTGAATCAGTGTAGTGTAGAATGTATACAGTATACTGCATATCGTGCATATTACTAAAACATATTATTGTATTGTCATCACTTTTTGTTATTTTTGTGTAAGTTCCTAGATACTTTGTTACTTTTAAAATATATCCTGTTGGTAAATTAATTTATTGTATAGCCTAGAGCATATTTATACCGGATGGTTCAAGATAATATGCGACTTTTTGAATAATTTTTTGAATAAATGTACGGTGATTCACTGCGTGGATTCACGAATCATGCATGTGTGTGGGTGGATTGATTCAGAGGTGAGTGAGTGGGTGTTTCGTTTGATGGATCGGTGGATAGCTAGACTTGCTACTAGGTGGATGGATTCATGAATGGGTGCGTGTGTGAGTTGGTTGATTTAGTGATGAGTAAGTCGATGGTTCGTTGGATGGATGAATGGATCACTGGATAGATACTAGGTGCATTGATTCATGAATTAGTATAATGATGGATGGAATGACTACCGCAGGAAAGTCACAACACACCTGTTTTACCTAAACATGTTGTTATTACCCAGACATTACGGTTACGACGCCAGCCAAACGACACCAACTTACCACATACCAGACAGGTGAATCTACGATCAGGGATGGTTCGCCTTCGTGACCACAATGCTTCCGTATTGTTTTGTAATACATGATCACATCAATACATAACTTTTTTGTGTATTTTTCAGGTGACCATTCTTACACAATCTCAATGTGACGACTACGAAACAACATGTCGTCGGTTCAAATGACATCGCGACCATCAACACCGCATTCCTGTAAGACATCGAAGCTCTTCAGTAGGATCAGAAACAACATCGACCACTTCAGTATTGGTGGAAGCGATGGCACAAAAAGTGGCAGGGATGTTGCAAAGTCCGAAGGGTATCACGCAATACCAAATCCTAGCAGGAGCGTTAACAAATT
>WNLI01072100.1:0-11001 GCA_025802215.1 Wirenia argentea
TAGGTCAGCTCTGCATAGGGTCAGAAAATGGCCCACGCAGCGGATTTCATCCGACCTATCTCTACAATACAATACAAGGGGCAGATATTTAAGATTATTCTTGGATAGTGAGAAAAAAATAAGTAGTGCTGCAGACTATTGTCACGTGTGAAGTATACATTGCGTAATGTTATTTTAATATTTAAATTGCAATCTCGTGGTGCATTTACTTGCTGGTGTAAAGTTTTAATGTGTTACTGTACGTTCATAGTATAGTTTGCATTGCATGTTGACAGGGCCCAACTAGTATAGGCAAATAAGCCTATTTACTAAACACATACAGTACGTTTCCGGTATGGTTTATATGACGTATTTTCTTTTGCGTACCAATATTACACACACTTTGAAAAGCATAGTTTAGCATTTAAAAGCATAGATTAGTACATTGCGTATAGTGAGATAATGATGATGTTAATCGTTTTTTTCATTGCTGAACATGACCACACTTGGTGTGGCACGTAGACTGCAGGCAATTTGGTACGACATGCACCATGTGCAGCCATTTCCCTGCTCATACCGTTACGTGAAAATAAAAAAGGTGATGGGAAAAACAAAAGAAAATGTGTGAAAATGGTCTGCCTGACCTCTTTTTTACCAAAGAGGCCTACAGAATCTTTTCCATGTCTCAGGGTCAGTATGCAAGGTGAAGTTGAGAACATGGCACCTCGGTTTAGGGTCTCATGCGAAGGACCATAGTGAGATAATAGCGCTACCATGAATGTATGAGTGGCGTAAATAAGCTTATTTGCCTATATAGTAGTTGGGTCCTATCGACATGCAAACTATAGTAAAATTAGTAAAACTACAGTAAAATTTAAATGCTAAACTGATATAAAATATATGTGGCCAGAAACTGCTCGTGTAGCAGGGGTATAAAGGGGTATACAAGTCTGTATTTTTATGAAAATAAACTAAAATAGGTACTATAAATGACATTATTTTCAGGTGTCAAAGTCAAATTCAGAGCTCTCTTCAACTCTACAGTCTAGCCTCTCTTGACAAAGAAACAACAATCATTGGATATATTAAAATGGGCGACTTATTCCTGGGAATATGTTTGGCTATTGCATTGACATTGACAGCGGAAAGCCATATTGACAATGATGTGTCATCCAGCCGAATAAGCCGAAGTCATCAAATCTTCTCCTATACTAACATACTCAATTTAGCGCCTCCATTATACGAAGAACATAA
Organism: Wirenia argentea; assembly: GCA_025802215.1. Lineage (NCBI taxonomy): Eukaryota > Metazoa > Mollusca > Solenogastres > Pholidoskepia > Gymnomeniidae > Wirenia > Wirenia argentea. Next base: position 1,234 of record WNLI01072100.1, read on the forward strand.
TGATGTATGTATTGATTATGACAATGTTGATATTGTTCAGATATTCCCATTGCTGAGCACACTGGTACTCGATCTCAACAACCTAGATCCACGGTCTGAACTCAGTGATGAACTCGATGCATTAAGCTACATGGATAATTTTCAGATTGAGTTCTTAAATGACAACGCATTCAAGTATTTAGGCCTACCACATCGATTTACCAAGTCGTTTGATGACGATAAAGAGATACATAAATTCCAAAACAAACTGAACCTGTTTGAATTGTCGTTGCCTGTCACTAACATGTCCAGGAATCCACTAAAAGCCTTATGTGAGAGTCTACTATTTCTATTGTGGTTTGAGATATACAAACAACACTTATACATCGTCGCTAACTACTCATGCAAACTTGGATCTAAGATAACTTTCTTAGTGAACTTTCACGCGATTGACTTGAGAAATTACGACACCCAAAACAAGATGTCATTAGTTTTATTTGCAAGAGTAAGCGTTACTGCGAGCATGTTGTGTGTAAGCATTATTACATCGGTGTTATCATACATGAGAAAATTAAAATACTATCTCTACTTCGTACCATACATATACATTCATGCTACAATATACAAAGTTAACCGGAAGTGGAATTGTCATCAACTTGAAGCAAATGACCGATTTCATGTGTTCATTCTATGTAGCAGTGATGACATCAGCTTTGTTCATGAAGTGATAAAACCGGGACTCGTGCAGCGAGGATTTCTGGTTACCATCGGAGAAGTGGACCTCACCTCTGGTCAGTTGATACCTCAGGAGATAGAGCGGCTGTTTCCAACCCAAACGAGTGCTCTCCTCATCGTCTCAAACTACTTCCTCCATAGTCAGTCCTTGGTTAGACTACCAGGTTACGATGGCTATAGTGCCGGAGCAGCATAAAGGAATCGTTATGTTACTGGATGATCTTCTTCACGCTTTCTGCACTCAGTTATCTCTTCATCCACGATATCCAACGAATCGAGGTTAATTCCATCAATTAAAACGGATAGTCAATATACCCATGGTTTGTGTAGTGTATGTGTACAGTACTTAGAACATTTACCAAGTATTATACTGTATTATATTAAGTCCTATACAGATTTAGCAGTTAGTAATGTGAAACCTAAAATGTATTGAGCTCCAATACAATTATTTTAAATCATCAAAAAGATCATGTGTGCAAAGTTATTGTCGTCTTTTCTCTACTAAGAAATCTTTCTATTTTCTTTGTCTGCAAAAATTATTAATATCATGTAAATGCCATGTACATGCGTTAAAATCAGCATGACTAATAATAAATATATGTAAAAACTCACTGAAGCTGATTGACAAGAAGTACGAGGTTGGCATATTTCTTTGTGGTGCACTTTTCACGAGGATTGATGAAGCAGCGAATCAGTGACTGAAACTCGTCACCGAGGGGTAGCTCACTGTTGGTGCCCAGCTCTGTATATTCTGTGGTGTAAAGGATTACATTTCAAAATAGTACTGTCAAAACTCTAAAGAGATGCCTTGCTTAAGGACATTAAGTGAAGTAAAGCCTGTAAAGGACAATGAAACATCGAATGAGTGACTGGAACTCGTCTCCAAGAGGTAGCTCGCTGTTCGTGCCCAGCGAGTATTCTGTTGAATAATGCATAATATGATCAGCACCATTTGAGACAATACCTCGAAGAAGTGACAATGAAACATCGAATGAGTGACTGGAACTCGTCACCAAGAGGTAGCTCACTGTTGGTGCCCAGCTCTGTGTACTCTGTGGGTAAAGCATCAGACCGTTAGGCCACAGTCGCCCATATGTGAGTAAAAAGGCAAACCACACAAATAGCCACAATTCTACAATGGATTTTTGGAACCTTGTGGCTATAACAATTTATTTATACTCTGGCAAACATAATTTAATGTCATAGTAGAGTCAAATGCAGTTTTGGCATGACAAATTAGCATACGGCCTACAGGACAGTGCTGGTCTGGGTCGAACCCTCGTCGCCTATGTGTGATTGTTATCGATGCCAGCGATTCTGCCCACTCGGCCACCGCAACCAATCATGTATGTATGTATGTTGTATATTTTGGTAACAACAACAAATAAAACCTTCATTACTTTTGTTGGTTTTGATTTGTGATGCGATGGTGTTATATCCAGAGAAGACCGTGCCACAATTGTGTGCAAACGTCCGCAGTTTGCTGTTCAGCTCGATTTCCATCTTGATTCATTAGAGAATATAAAATATTGATCCAATAGGTATATAAAGCTCCTCATCAGGTTATTATAATCCTATAATCAGCAGAAACATATTAAGTACTGATACAATAATGAGGACGCTGAGATACATAGCACACTGACCTTCGTTACTCTTGTTGGTTTTGATCTGAGACGCAATGGTGTTGTATCCAGAAAAGACCATGCCACGGTCGTGTGCAAACGTACGCAGTTTGCTGTTCAGCTCTATTTCCATCTTGATTCATTAGAGAATATAAAATATCGATCCAATAGGTATATAAAGCTCCTCATCAGGTTATTATAATCTTAAAATCAGTAGAAACACTGACTGCAGTCAAAATAAATTTTTGATATGTTGTAGTGTACACTATTATAAAATATTTGCAATTATTTTGACGTTTCTATGATTCCATTATCGTTAGTTATCGCAGTTATTGCCGTTATTTCTCAAAATTTTTTCTAGTCAAGATTGTCTCGTTCTGAATCATCCACCTGATGACGTCACCAAACAGCAAGACATTGGTTGAGCGAAAATTTTCTATTTTTTTATTTGATGATTTGCTAAATTCTGCCGCCATGGGGTGGATCGAGGTGGAGATTTCAAAACAAGATTTTTGTCGGAAAAAATTAGTCCCGTATCGGAATATGGCAAATTATAGCTAAATACACCCCCAGTAGCGATGTCAGTTTTGGATGAAATTAATAAAATTTCCGATTTTACATGTAACTATTGACTGTCTAACAACATATCAAAAAATCATCATTACTGCACTCCTGGTTTAAGGGGACATGACAGTGGTCCGCAGGCTTGTACATACGTATGTTAGGTAGCCTTAATGTAAACCTCTATAATAAATTTTAAATAAATTTCAATAAAAAAATTAATTCTGGCCGTGATATCTGGAATAACCTAATATTGGAATAGTACACCACTCTGACAACTGGGTTTGAAACCTAGTCATGTCAATCTGTAGTTGTGGATCCAATCATCAATGTCGAGTGATCTTTGATGCTTTAGGGCCTAGACAAGGCAACCAAAGTACCATAATCGTATTGGGAGCGACCCAGTTGTGAAACAGGTAACGATCGGACCTGAATGATGGATAATGATTGAATGATAGGACCTATGTCATATGTATGTATCTTCATTGGATATGTGTATCTATAAGGTCATACATCTTACTGAAAATTTGGACATACTTGAAGCAGATATGTAACTTTCCTCGAAGGGTGCCGTTCATGTAAGGCTTACATGAACGGCACCCTTCGAGGAAAGTTACATTGTAAGCCAACACTTCTAAAAATGTCAGGTCCCTATAGTGAACAGAGATGAGGGGGCCACCAACTCAGTCGCTCTACGACCCTTTGCTGATCCGGATATCATGTGATTGTGACGTCATGACAACTACGGGTCATTCCTAGATGGAACTCTCAGTATGTGGGAGCAAAACATTGAGACTACCGTACACAGGTAGTGTGATCGTGACTGTGTAGAAATTAAACTTTATGCAATGGCATAGTTTGATTTGCAGGTGGCTGGCGACGGCAGGCCAGGGGTAGAGTGCTCACCTCGTCATATTGGGGTCCCAAGTTCAAGCCTGGATCGCGGTGATACTTGGTCTAGTATTGCTCCTGTGTTACTGGAGTCCCATTGGGCAAGAAACTTACACCTATTCTTAGATGGGAGAAAGTGGGGCAGATATACCGATAAATTGTCATGACCTCTCATGACCTTGTGTTGCATGGGATGTAGCTTGGCAAACCCCCTAATAACACGAAAAAAACAATGGCATAGATTTGGTTTGATAAATGTCGCATTACTAAACTAGCGAAATAAATTTAAGCCTAGCATAGCAAATTACTTTCTACCAGCTACTGGAGGTGTGAAAAAAGTTATATCCAGTCTCTCCCGGAACACAGTGGGAGAAAGTGGATTACGGGACGTAGCAGATTAGTTTGACAAGTATTTTATACAAATATTGTCTACGAATAACAATTATTTTTAAAATATACCCAACTGACCTTTCTTTGGGGGGATGTTCCAGTTTCGCATGCAACTCCAACTCATCTCTGTTGTCAAACACATCTCCACATTCAAGACACAGGTTCGCAGGTTTGACACATGGTAGAAAACTTTTAAATAATGGCATTGTAGTAACGTTTTTCACAGTCAATCAGTCATATATATTCAAATTCTTATGGCAGAACAACTACTGATATTGCATTTGTCTACACTAATACAAATACACAAAATCTGAGATGAGTTTTTACAACTATGAAACAAATACAATGTCTGGACAGGTTCATCCATCAAAATAACTAAACAATATAAACTAAAATGATTCAAGTATAAAAATTAAATGCATCAATATTGTTGAATAATTATTTACACAATAAAAAAATTGATATTCATAACATAAAATGCTAAACCAATAAATGCATCACCATTTGCAAACGTTACTATTTTTACACACAAGAGAAATGATGTACATAGTTAATATAATTATAGGCCTACCGGTCATTATATTATGTTATATAAATTTGATAAATTATTTATTAGAACAATCACATGCTGGCAGCCTGGCACATGTTGGTCATCTGATAATTCGATACATATCTTGTGCTTTAGTCACGATGATAATTTGTGATTGATTAAATTTATTTCCTATATTGCTGATTAGAAGATGTATAACATCGATTTGTACTATATTATTATACTGTACTAAACAGTAGTAATTATGTTAAATTTTATCTATATAGTACACAATCTGTGTTATTTGTTTTGGTCATATGGTACAGTTCTATGTTTGGACACGATAAAACAATCAACTTGTCACTTTGTTAGAGAAATTTTAAAAAAATTAGGCATCTATTAGATTCACAGTACTACAGCAGCTATGAAAACTTCATTGATCCAATCAATGTAAATAGTATAAATACTAGATTCAAGGTAAATTGAATGTAAATACTAGATGCCATGTAAATACTAGTTTCACGGTTCACAGTTTTCCAGCAGGCATGTGAATCTACATGATCCACACAATGTACTCCCATGTCAATGTCAGTCACATATCTTCCAACTACGAACCCAACATGCACCATGCACCTACCAAACCATCACCAACTACATGTATTCTCCGAACATACCACAAACATCACACTGCATCTATGGTGATTGCTAATGAAACAGACAGACTCACTGGAGCTACCATATACATTTGTTTACGAAATTACACACACACAATTCTGTACACAATTTGAAATCAATACATGAAGTGTAACAATTTATATAAAAGATGAAAATGACTGTACTGTAAGTTCATTTCGGTAGATTATTCCAAAAATACTGGAACAACGCAAGAAAATGCATGTATCACTTTGCATGGATTATGTTCTGCAAGATAAGTGTGAAGGGTGAATATTCTGAGCTCCGACAGTATGTCTTATCACACACACTCAATGTTCCACTACCCTACTGGTAAGTATGTAGGTAGATTATATAGCAGCATAGCTGTTTACGCCAAATGAGCAATGTTTACGCCAAATGAGCCATTTTTACGCGTGAGTTCCTACCACTCATCCATTACATCTCAGCTCAGAATACCAGTATACACTAAATTGACATGCAACTTAACAATATGAAGCGAACCAAAAACATAAATAATCGTTCACATTTCAGAATATTCCAACGGTGGCGATAAACAGAATAATTACATACTGCAGAATAAATGGAGACATATACAAAAGGAAGGTAAGTTGATGGTTCGATTTCTATAACATCTTTTTACAAATCACTGTACCTCAACCGTGGTAGAAGTATATTTGAGCAATAACACACGTCCTACAACACAGCACTTCCTAACCCAAGTTGGGAATACCTTGTCCAAGGAAACACCGAAACACAGAAAGCTCAGGCACAATAATGTAATTAACGTTATATTTTAACATCATCTCTTCTTTTGTATTATACATATATCTGAGTACGATCATATTTTTATATTATCACGAACCAATATGATACATTTTTTACTAATCAAAGACAGTGAGACAGAGTTTGTCATGGTACAAGTAGATGGGGGAGAATAACGCCATGGTAAGTTCATGGTTATCATCACACTGTCATAATATTGTTGCAACCATAACATCCGACTAGTGCTGTTTCAATACAGAATTTTAAAATCGATACTATATTTAATTTTTTTTTCCATATCGATACAATATCGATATCAATATATTAGTCGATATTCGATACGATGTCAATATCGATATCAATTATAAGTCAATATTCGATACAATATGATACGATAAATTAGTCGATATTCGATACAATATCGTCATCGATATTGTCATATTTATTTTTGTATACAAAATATATCGCATCGATTTATATCCTACCAACTTGAGGACCACCCCATTGCTGCACTGTCCCCTGTTATGGTAGAGCAAAGTAAAGTAAAATTTGAAACTTTATATTTTATACTTTATCAGCGGCGGTCGAGTTTCACTGTGAGTGTCCTCAGCGCATTGAGCCGCTATATCGATATCGATAGCGATATTGATATCAATACTGATCTATCGATACGATAATATCAGACCGTATTTCGATATAAGTATCGAAAATAATATTATATCGGATCGATCGATAATATCGATATCGAACAACCATAACATCCGACAACTAAGTACCACGTCTGGCCATGTACTCATGTCGGTTCAATAATACTGTAACAATAATATGTAAAGGGAGGTTAGTGGAGTAGTGAAATCCCGGTGTGGAATGTCGAAACAGGTCGACAAATCTTCGTAATCTTCGTAATGGTTACAATGTGGTCTTAGTTCTAAGACACTCTAGCATGTGGGAACATTATTTTTCAAAAAGTGTCGTCACATTAGGTCGATATCTATGATTTCTGATATTGAAAAATATATCCATGTATGGTATCACAATTCTGCGATGTTGAGATTCGAATCAGTTTTATTCAAACACATAATTAGAAAATTGTTAACAATTACATTTTAGAAGGCAAGACTGACTGACTATCATGCGACACTGTGACAGTCACAGGTTATGGTAAATATGGTCATATGGAAATACAAATATAAATCACTCTTGAACACGAGTCCTGTCAGCAGACACGAGTAGCTAACACAAATCAAACCGATAATGAATTCAGTGTGACTACAATTGTACAGAGTCCATCCAGTCTGTACTGTGTGTGGAAACACACTCCGTGATTTTGACCATCTACTGTATTTAGTGAACGTTTTGGCACCCCTGTTGACATACATGACATCCCTCTCATTGAATGATAAGATGAAAATGTCCCAAAAATAAAGCGATGCAAAAATTTCATAATTTCTGCCTCAACTAAAGTCACACTTTCAATTTTATCATTTCCAAGACATGTTGACTATTGTGTTACAAATTCCGTACAATACTACAAGGCAAAGAGGGAGACAGTTGTATCAAATCCCTATATAAATCCACATATTATTATGATGTACTAAAGGTACTCAGACTTCCGTCTACGATGTAGAGTAACTTACACACATGTATACTCAATTAAGGAGTCAATTTGCATCCATATAGTAAGTGATAGGCCTATAACACACCTGTAGATGTGCATTTGTTTCCATCCGATTCTCATAGTACAGCGCAAAGCACGCATATAGTAAATGAAACAATGGCAAGTTGATTGAAATGATAGAAAGTCTACAAAACAAAAAAACACAAAACAAAGCTTCTTACCTGAAAATGGAGTATGATTGTCCAGATAAGGCCAAGGGTGAGCTTGGGGTTGCCATCGACGATCTCGTCTGGACGGATGTTCACCAATTTGATCTGAAACCAAGGTCAGGCCAGGTCAATTTCATCTGAAACCAAGGTCAGATCAGGTGAATTGGATCTGAAACCAAGGTCAGGTCAGGTCAATTTGATCTGAAACCAAGGTCACATCAGGTCAATTTCATCTTAAACCAAGGTCAGGTTAGGTCAATTTCATCTAAAACCAACGTCAGGTCAGGTGAATTTCAGCTGAAACCAAGGTCAGGTCAATTTGATCTGAAACCAAGGTCAGGCCAGGTCAATTTCATCTGAAATCAATGTCATATGAGGTCAATTTGATCTAAACCCAAGGTCATGCCATGTCAATTGACTCAATTTCATCTGAAAACAAGGTCAGGCAAGGTCAATTTGATCTAAAACCAAGGTCAGGCCAGATCAATTTCATCTGAATCCAAGGTCAGGTCAGGTCAATTTCATCTGAATCCAAGGTCAGATCAGGTCAATTTCATCTTAAACCAAGACCAAAATCATTTTTCTAGATAATTATTAAGAAGCATTTTTATTTCTTTGCCCTATTCTTTTGATTTCGGTAAGGGGAATTGACTGGCTGTCGCTCGTAAGATGACAGAAACTTAGAAGTATGTGCATATAAATAATATAATAATATACCATGTTAAAGACTCACTGGTTCGCTGCTTTGCTCATGTGTCCGCTCACATGGCGATTATATAAGACTGACATTTAGCGGATCGTTAGGTCCTAAAAAGGAAATATAAATGTCCCAATTTACTTTTTACAAATCAGTCATTTTGGTGACAGGACTTCCCTCCTCTCAAATTCCCATCTTGTCATGGGACAATCAAAATGCATTCATCACAAAGAGTATGCTTCACTCTGATGATTTCAAGAGTTTCGCTACGATTAGCAGGGATTTAGCGCTCTATCTTTGGGTATAAATACATTGAGAGTGAGGTGTATAATCCAAATCAAATCACTACTTACACTATTTTAGCGTGGACACATTGTTAGAGCGCGCACCGTACCGACAATAAACACAGCTAATAATGTACCTGTTGAAATGGTAATACGCCAAGATATTTACACCAAGTAAAATGACTTCTACTCACCCCTTTGTACTTGAGAAAATCGAGACAAATCTGAATGTTTTGTAGTTTGTGGAATTTCATGTGACCGCGCTCCCGTGGCTGGAGATATACAAACAATTTGAAAGTATACGCATAATAAAAACATGCAAAAGTGGCTTTGATATGAAGGTAAATACTGTATAGTATACAATACATTAGGGATCAAGCAGAGAGGTCTTTTTACAGAGCGAAATCTTAGTGCACAGTTGAAGTGACATTTTACAACCAAAGTTTGTGAATGTGTCGTGTATTTGTTATGTTCTTTGTGGTGTTCTTAGGCAAGGCATCTCACCGCCTATGTTGACTAGCTGTAGAAGGGGGTACCAAATTACCAATTGGGTATATTCTCTTAGCTTAGATGGACTAAGCATTAGTCGGAGAGTAAGGCTGTGCAATATTGCAAATGATATGCTAGCACAGTCACATATTGTAAATCGACTTTTACTGCAAAGGCGGTCTAGAAATGAGAAGCTTTACTTTCTTAAAGTGCCAGTCCGTGAATTGATAGGCTATATTATACACAGTATTATGGGGTACGCAAATGTACATTCCCAGCGCTGATCACCCCATCCATGACCTAGTGACTTATTGTCCGGACTGTTAT
>WNLI01072211.1:0-17514 GCA_025802215.1 Wirenia argentea
CCACAAATTTGATTTTATTTATCATTATACTTAATGGTCCTTACAATTTAAGCTAGCCTACGAGTAAAAATTTTTTTGGCTTGATGATCATCCACAGCGCTAGTCACAGAATCTAAAGACACTCGATACAATCACATTTCGTACTATCACCATATAAGCGGGCCCTACAGATACGACTGTTATAATGCACTGACACGCGCCGCCTCTTTAGGGCGCGTCTGAAGAAATAACATTACATTTGTCTTATAAATCTCATTAAACCGTACTATTTTTCTCTGGATTCATGATGTGAGATGAAGTCGGGAGTATCGTAACTCTAACAGTGGAATATCACAAAACTCTACCACACCCAATGTTTTTTGTGTGACAAAGAAGGCCTACAAATCTTTTTCAAAAATTGTATGAATATTGTTTTGTTTGCTTGTGTTATGGTCAAAGGGACATAATCGTAATTTAACCAAATTTCTTCGTTACATGTATACAGTATTTTGCATGTAGTTTTTACGGCAAAAAAATCTTACTGCTGAGACGTCGGAATGTAAAAGCTGTGCGAGTCCACTGCATAGATTATAATAGACTGGTTGTCTACAAGGAGAAACTGGTCAAAGGGAAATAATCCATGCATTGATCTATACCACAAATGCCAAGGGATGTTTATACCACGATATTCAAAACCCTAACTAAGAAATTATTGTTTAGGAATACCCCCTTTATCATTTCCAAAAGTCAAACTGAGAGGACAAACTACTTTTGCAGGCTTTATTGGCAGTTCCTGGATCTTGAGTTGAAGCCAGACCTCGAAAGCAAGAACCCATGAGCTCCAAATTATCAGTCCGGCACTTTACTGCATACATTATATCGCACCGAACATAATGACAATGTACACTAATAATGTCTAATTAATAATCTGAGGTGAAGGAGGTCATCTTGACCATAGACCATACTTTATGCAAAATGTCAACAAAAAGCATACTAATTGTCATAAAATTAATAACATATTGTTATTAATGTAAATTAATGCTAAAACACTGTACTCTTACTATCATTAATCAAAATGGCATTATCATTCGATTAATTTAGACAAAATTATACTGTATCTCCTATCTATAAGTGTCATAAACTCCAAAATTAGCATGTCGCCGAGCAATGGATAAAATCGACATTCTCTGCCTGGATCGCAATTACAGTCCATTTATCTACGAAAGACGATACCAGTAATGACATAAATACATTGCCTTAAAAAAATACACCATATATTTTTTTTCTATTTTGATAGTGGTTGTGTGAAAATACAGATAGGCGGAGAAGTAAAAAAATATTCATATTAAAGGCGTAGACCATGTCATTGTCCAAGCCACCGAAGTCGAGCACTCCGAACCAACTCGGACATAGGAGTCTGGTTAGAGCTATGCAGTACTGCCAGGACATCCTATGTCCTAACATGATCTTGCCTGTTGAATCGTTATATTCGTCACAAGGAATCGCTTTGGAACACATCAAGTTTACGCAGTACTCCAGTGCCGGATCCAGGATTTTGGTTTGGGAGGGGCAGCCACTTTGGGGGGCGCCAAAAAAATTGTCCTAGGGGGCGCCAAGACTAAGAGAGGGGTGCCCTGTAGCGTTTACATAAACTTATTTGAGGCGCCCCTCCGAACAATTTTACCTTATATCAATATTTGAGGCGCCCCTCCATACATAATTTAACCATAATTATCAATATATGAGGCGCCCCTCGATATAATTTAACCATAATTATCAATATTTGAGGCGCCCCTCCATATAATTTAACCATAATTATCAATATTTGAGGCGCACTCCATACAAAAGTGCCCCTGGTGGGGCGCTTCTGGTGCGGAGGGGCGCCACTTTTAGGGGGCGCCAAAAACATTTGTTTTGGTTTGGGAGGGGCAACTGCCCCCAACTGCACTCCACCTGGATCCGGCACTGGCGCTTCCCATGGTCCCTAGGGATGTTTTACCCCCGTGCAGTGGCTCGAGAGTCGAGACTGGATCGACGGCCGCGATGCTGATATACGACGTCTAAATCGGACATAATCGACTCTACGCATGCCCAGAGTAAATTACCGGACGAATAAAACAAACATGAATAGCTTGTGAGTTATTGATGAGCCGGTTGTCATATCAAGGTCTATCAACATCATTCAACACGATTCAACACGGACCAGCACATCGTCAGCGTTAGATCAACAGTTATATCAACAGATGCGACGCGCGCCATGCGGTGACCGTGTCACGTGATCGACGATTGTTGCGTCTAATTGGCTAATATGATGCGATCTGTCAGATCGGTGATTAGGTTTGTGTGGAGTAACGGCTGAACGGAATGAGACGGCACGTACGTACACACGGGTGGTAATGAGGTGATGGGTGCTGGTGATGGGGTGTGACGTAGGCTATGTAGACGGTGCAGTGTCGCCGCGCCAATGCCAAGGTGTGCGATTAATTTTGTTCACCATAGAGTCATGTTAGGCTATATTTTTTTCTCGCAATTCCGAATACAGTCTGTAATAAATGTTATGGCTTATTTAACGGGCGCGTGTCACGTGTGCATTAATGCGATTTATTAAAATGGTTGTGAATTTATTTTGCATAATTCTTCACGTCATAATAACCGATCAGAGGCCAATAATCAGATCCGCGGGCATTATTTCCCGTAATGCCCCGCGGAGAAATCCATAATGCCCCGCGAAGACTCGCATACACGACGTGACGACTGTATCAACAATAACCTTTACTGGAGACGCGAGCTCTACGCATGCCGGAATATTCGCGTATAGTCAGTTTTATTGTTTAAATCAAAATACCAATGTCAGTCAGGATAGCTTGTCATGAGTGTCGTGACGTCATAAATTTATGTCCGTAATATTTATTATTACCAGCCTACTATTGTCGCATTATGGATTGTTTACAACGGAAACTTGATATAAAAAATCAGGTAAAGCTAGAAATGACAGTTTGTAAATTCACAAAAATAATGCGTCCATATATAAAAACTCGCAGATTAAGGTGCCACGTGATATATTTTCTGAGTCTAGCTTATCACGGCGTACCAGAGTTTTCCCAAATTATGGCCAAATATCTAACAAAACCTGCGAAATCTGCGAAAATATAGATACATCTAAATGGACATATAAAGCATAAAATTAGGTCAATACGACCTAATTAAAACGACAGCATGTTTCGATGTGTAATACATGTAAGATTCAATAGTAATATCATATAAATGTTTTGTAGTTCCGGAGAGAGTAACATAAATAAAAAATTACGGCAGCCATTTTGAATCAAAGATGGCCGAATGATTATGACGTCAGCAACCAGTTACGTTCTTTATTCGGGTACACATGATAACTGTAAATTTATGTATATGGTACAATTTTGTATACACTAATATTATAGTATGTATTGTGCATATTGTAGTAAAGTCTATAACGTATATGTAAAACGTGAGGGAATACCCCTACGAAATGAAAATAAATAGGTCATCGTGACCTATTTTGTATTTTTACGTTGAAACTTTCCACAGGGTACCACACGTACTAATAATATTAACGGTATCTAAAATAACAGTGTAATAATGTGACAAAACGTGTAAACCGATAAAATGCCGTAGAAAAACTGAAATTGGGTCACCGTGACCTAATTAATATCATGGCCTATTTACGGACATGTGGCCTTCTACGTGGCCTAAGTATACTTACAGGACCCTAATACTTATTGAAATAATGATACAAATGGAAAAAATCGGCGGCCATTTTGAATCCAAGATGGCGGAAAAACTGACGCACGTCAAAAAATGTAAGTGGAAGCATCATGTAGAGTTACCTATGCTTATTTGATTTAAACAATAAAACTGACTATACGCGAATATTCCGGCACGCGTAGAGCTCGCGTCTCCAGTACTTCGCTCGCGCTCGGTTCATTATTTCGGTCTCAGGGCATTTAAGCTCTGTATTATCGAAAATATGATATTATCCTGTAAATAATTGCGCGCGTGCAGTTTGACAGATCAACACGCATTGAACGAGTATATAGGTATTGAACACCGTCTGAAACGACAGTGTAGGTCTAACTAGGCCTACTCTAAAATGTAATATTATTGGTTTTATGTATTAATAGGCTATTAATTCTATTTTTCATTTTTTTTTAGTAATATGCAGTATAGGCAAATGTCACAGTCAATCATATCTAATTATTGTATCATAAAATTATATCACTCATTATATTAAAATACGTATAATTATTATAGCGCATTTTAAAGTCTAGTCTGCTCTTAATTTATATTTTAAAATTAGTCTATGTTTATCAAAATTGATTTTAATGCGTTTTCATGGCGGACCAAGTGAGGAATGATCTGATTATCCCAAAAAACACAGTTGCTGCACAATATTAACCGAACCGAACTGGAACTGCGCCGAAAAAATCACCTCTCGGAGGAGGGTAGAAATGAGAAAATCCAGAAATAATCAATTTTACTGCAATTTTGGTGTAACATAATAGTGTACATTTCGACTATTCCCACGGATTGTAGCTTGTGTATAGTGCACCTGTTCGTGTATACCTTTGGGACTGCACATTATGTATACGCAAATGGTAGGCTATACTAACTTTGAAATAGACTGAATAACAGGAACCTAATCCTGCACCCATCCCTACACAGCCCCCTTACCCAGCCTACACATATTTTTAGTGTCCATGCGTGAGCCTCACTACACATTAGCGAACTTAGTGACCCACGCATCGCGAGCCCCATTAAGTCTATGCATATTAGTGACCCATGAAGTGTGGCCCCCAACCAGACAATGCACTGACCTATGAATGGTATACACCAGTCGCATGCAATAATCACATATGTTTCATATCAATACAGATTTGTAATACGGATTTGTGCTGAGATTACATACTGCCTGAACAAGATTCCATCAACTGAGTATTAAACTCTGACTTGAGTATTAGACTCTGATCTCTGACCTGCTATGGTAAGTCGCAGTAGATCGCTTTTTTCGAGACAAAGTGAATCAGAGAATTTGCCTATGCATTATCGTTACTAGGTAGGAATCACACGTTTATAGCTGACTAATAGTATATACCGGAAATCGTAACATTACAACAAAGAAAAAGAAAAATATCATGTATAGGCCTATTTTTGTCACTTGGTGGGTTTTACCATAGCAGGTCAGTGATTATGTATATATATACACACACATAATTATATTACCAGGCCATGGCGCGATTTAGGAGCAACGTGTTATATGATTATCTCTGTGTATATTCCACTAATATATTATGCTGTACCTATAACAAACTCAACAAAAACCACACACTGGCATCTGACAGTCTAACAGTCAAAAGCAGAAGTACCGCACGGACGTACGGACAAACAAGCAGCCTCTAAAAGAGGTTATTTCACATTCCTTACGGTTTCGTATTAAAAAAAAAATACATAAATATTTAAATATTTATTGTACTGTACACTGTAGAGTGTATGTAATTTGGTTTCAAATGGGATACAGTTTTGTCGTAAGGATTATTTTTCTTTCTTTTTCTTTTTCTTTTCCCTTAACATATCAATGATCGTTGATGTCGGATGTAATGACACCTATCTATTACTCTTCTTGCATTCTTTGCATGTATATGGACATCCATCCATTACTCTTCTACATCCGCCATCAACATGATCAGTGACTATTTAGTTTTCGTTTAGGCTACTCATGCAGTAAACTACCATGTGGGGTAATGGTATACTTTATTAGCAGCCTAACACTGATACAAAAATACGAACAACACAATGTTTATAGTCGATTCTTGCGCACGTTTCTGTTATTTGCTTGCGGGTAATTCGATGCAACTCGATAGCACTTTTGTGAACTATACACTCTACGTTGTGCACAGGTATCACTTCATCGTGGGAATAGCCTACACGATAAACATGCGTACAGTGAATTCGATAGAATAGGCTACATCACAGTGCTCATATACGTAGTAAACATTGGCGGGAGGCGCGTATATATAACAGTACGATTACATAATATACAAGTCTACAATATATGCTACACGTAATGGGTAATGTAGCCTACAATAAATCACAATAGAAATATATAATTAAAATATACGGCGCTATACTATACACACGTGTCTCATATTAAATAAGTAGCCTCTAAAAAAGGTTTGTAGCGTACGTGCTTTAACAAAGAAGGGCCGTATCAATGAAGTCCAATGAAAGACAGTAATATATTCCTGCATGGTATGATACGATACTGTATGTAGCGCGTGAATCACAAAGACTAAGTGTAGCATGTATAGGGAAGTTATTATTTCGACAAGAGTTGAGATTTTGCCTTCAATGCCTCGGTAATAAATTTTCCAAGCGCCATCACGTA
This sequence comes from Wirenia argentea, assembly GCA_025802215.1. Taxonomy (NCBI): domain Eukaryota; kingdom Metazoa; phylum Mollusca; class Solenogastres; order Pholidoskepia; family Gymnomeniidae; genus Wirenia; species Wirenia argentea. Next base: position 6,398 of record WNLI01072211.1, read on the forward strand.
TCTATCACTGAACAAAGTAACGAGTTTCTGTGGTGTGGGCCAATGGCAGAAGTACCTAGGCAAGCATTTCGCCCTCACTTCCCTTAATTCCGGACAGACGAGGACGAAGTGATATTCGTCCTCAACTGTCCTCATATTACACAATTTGCAGAGTCGGTTTGACCTAGTAGATCTTCTTCCGCGACGTCCTAGTTCGATTTCAAGATTGTGCGCGGAGCAGCGAAATTTTGTTACATTTACTCGCCAAGTATCTATTCTAATTATGTCGAAGTAGGGCTCTAATATAAATTCGTTTTTGACCTGTTTATATACATCTAGTTTTGCGCTACTGTCTATATCTTCATGCCATTTTTGCATGAATTGCTCGTTTAACCTTGACTTAATTTTACATAGTGTTGATTTATCGCACACATGGTCCATCCATACGTAACTAAATCCGAGTTTATCAAGCAAACTTTTAATTTCCGTCGTCCAGTTTTTTGCCTTTATATATACGATAGATAGATATGCCGCGATTAGTACAGCGTCAGTAGTGGTTAACACGCGCTGCCAGTAGGAAATAATCCTCTGTTGACAAACATGACTGAGGGGGTATACTCCAGTTTCGCCAAGGACACATGGAGTGGAAGTACTGGATCTCACGCGTAGGAGATTCTTCAATACCTTTAACTGTTGAGTTTCTATAGGAGATAAATTGGAAAAACCCCATACCTCCGCACCATACGTCATGGTTGGTACGATGGTAGAGTTGTACACGTCCACTTTGTTCCTGAGAGATACCTCTTTACTGTACAATATATCATTAGACGCATAGCAACACTTCCTGCCTTTATTTGCTAACTGGATTATATTACTGGCAAAGTTTCCCGTATAATAAAAGATAGTCCCTAAATAATTGAAACTATCAACTAACTCTATCTCTTTTTTCATATACCTCCATTTGTAATTACTTACACTTTTACGTTTTTCAAACATAAGTACCTTAGTTTTAGCAACATTTACTTGTAGCCCCCATTCATCACAATAACTTTCAAGGTTGTCGATTTGACGCTGAAGGCCACTTGGAGTTGACGATACAAGAATTGTATCGTCGGCGTACATGATACAGTGGATCGATAAAGTGTCTATCAACACTGGATCGATATCTCCAAAAGACGTATGTGTGGGCAGGTCGTTTATGAAAAATAAGAACATGAGAGACGAAAGAGGAGCGCCCTGTATTACACCGGCGTCAATATCAAATTTCTCTGATACTTTTCCACCGATTTTGACGCATCCTTTCACTTTACTGTACATACTTTTAATTAGGCATATCATCTTTTCACTGAGTCCATAGTGCGAAAGCTTATTCAGGAGAAGATTTCGATTAACACTGTCGAATGCTTTCCTCATGTCGACAAAGCATGAGTAGACCTTTTTGTTTGTATTCAAATACGCATTTAATATACAGTTAAGGATAAAGATACAATCTACGGTACGTCTATTGCTCCTAAACCCATATTGGACATCACTTAAGCATTCGTTGGATTCTGCCCATGTCATTATACGCTTATTAATGATAGAAGTAAATATTTTGCCGCCTTCCGCAGTAAGTCCGATTCCACGGACGTCGTCAGCAGTTACAGGGTCGTTCTTTTTAGGAATGGGTACAATTACTGACTGTGACCAGGAGTCAGGGAAGATGCAGGTTTCTAGGACATAATTGAATGTTTGTTTTAGTTCGGGTAGAATTAGATCAGCGGAGTATATAAACATCTCAGATGTTGTCATGTCTAGACCTCCACTTTTCCCTAGTTTTCTTGATGCTATGACATCGAGAATCTCTTCATCGGTAATAGGATCATCTAGTTCACATATGTAACCATTCGTTGCAGTATGATATCCTGCAAACACATTCGAAGCACCCTCTGCTGCGAACAGAGTCGAGAAGTGCTCATACAAACTATCAACACTGAACAATTCAGTATTTAATCCTCTTTTCTTACAGTTTTTTATTTCTTTTATCTCCGCCCAGTACAATTTCGGGTTTAATTTAGAAAGCTGCGCGAGAGTATTTTTCTGGCTGCGATAGTATTTATTTTTTGCTATTTTTACAATTTTATTATATTTATTACGTGAGGTCGTGTAGTCTATTCTATCAATTTTGCCAGAGTTAAATCTGCCTTGCTTCACGCGATATTCTTTTCTTGCTTGTTTACACTCTTCTGTGAACCACCTACTAGTTTTGGATTCTATTTTTATTTTAGTACGGCATGCAAGGTTTGCACAATTCAGTATTTTTTGGTTAAATACCTCCACGTTTGAGTTGATATCGGTAATGCAATGTGTCGCATTAGGAAATTCCTGTGTTATTCCCTCTCTGAATTGAGCAATGTTTTCATTGGCCCACATCATTTTCGTTACGTGAGTTTTGGGTTTTTGTCGAGCATTATCATTTACGTATTTAATGTCCAGTGTAAAAGACACTGGGGCGTGGTCAGAATATTCATTGAATGGGTTAACATTTAACGAAGTAATTTTAGACAATGTAGGTGCATCAGCAATTACATAGTCTACTACACTTTGTCCTTGTGTCCTGCAGAGAGTAAAGGAACCGTCCATGTATATGCCGTTCTGAGTACTACCATTAGCTATATGAATGTTAAGATCGCTGCAGAAATCAAGTAATTGACGTCCAAACACATTGATATTCCCTTCGTCGCTAGATTGTCTACTGCGTTCGACTTCATCCTCTGTCTCTATCGCATCGCCATGAAAATTGTTATAGCATATTCCTCCAATATTATAGTCGCTATTTTCCCTGCCTGTAAGATTACTTGTACGGCTATTGAAGTCGCCACAAAGCAAGACGTTTCCTTTACTCTTAAGGTTGTTCACAAATATTTCGAGATAATAGTAGCAGCTAAATATATCATTATTTGAATAGTACGTGGAATTGTATGGGGGAATATACACAGAGATAATGTACAGGTCGTTGGGTAAGTTAAAAAAGTTTGCATCTAGCTTTAAAGCTATACAGAAATCGTATTTAAAATGTATTTGGGTGATACCTTTTGTCAGAGAATCTTTGAACAAAACCAATATCCCCCCGCTTCCCCTAGGTGCATTTTTTAAAATCTTTTCCCTGTCTCTTCGGACACATTTGTAATTTGTTAACGCTACTTTATCGGTTGAATCTTGTATTGTAAGCCATGTTTCGCTTATAAATAGGATGTCGTATTGGTTTAATAGTTTAATAAAGTCATCGTTCGCACCTAAATCGCACCATCCCTCAATGTTCCATACTAGACACTTAAGTATGTCGCCTGTTTTGACACTATTTGTATTTCAAAATCTTTTATTATTGTTTCGTTTGCTGTAGTAGCGACTGTGTTGTGGGGGTGGTGGACCTTGATTGTATGTATTGGGTGGTGGGCGTGGATTAGGGTGTGGTGGTAGGCTTAGGTAGTTTGGCGACATGGCGCTGTGGTCGTTATTCCAGGTTTGTGTAGACACGGCATCTGAGTACTGCCCACGTATCATCGGTGGTTGGGTTTGGTAGTTGCTGACGGACTGCCAGTTCTGGCGTCGGTGCGGCGCTTGTCCTGGTGGCCCCCGTTGCCCTCCGCCGTACATTTGGTCGCCTTGATTGTAGTACTGTCGCTGTGATCTGTGAGGGTCACGTGAGGACGCGGGTGGCCCTTTGTCTTGGAGAGACATCCGTTCGTAGGTCTTATCAGTTTTCCCAGTTGGTACACCTGAGTATCGTGACACGTGTTCTGTTGGCTTCGACTGGACTATCGTCGGGTACAGATGCTGTGGCCTTGGTTGGTTCTGTTTCGCGTTCGCGGTAACTTGTGATGTCGGACGAGTCTCTTTTTCGCGTGAACGTTGTTCTCTCTGTGTCCATGACCCGTTGCTTGCCCGTGAGTCGCCTCGTGCTCTTCTGTCGCTACGTGTCATTGAGTCGTCACGTGAATCAGATCGAGTTTGTGAGTCTGTGTGTGTCTGGGAGTCGCCCCTTGGTTTCATTGGTTTATTCTGTTTGCCGGCCTGTGGTGTGGCTTGCGCATGTTCGGCTGGCGGTTGATCAGACTTCATTTGCGTGACGGATGGAGATTGATATGTTGGTTTGTCCCTACGTGACTGGCGGAGGTGACTGTCCGCTGAGTGAGCGCGATCGGCCGACGACGTGTAGCGTCTCGTGTTTTGGTGGTTGCGGGTCGAGGTTGCATCGCGATGTGCCCTATCTGAGCGAGGGGGAAGGGCTTCTTTTCGTTCCGCGTTTTCTGGCGTATCAGATTTGTGCGTGTTTGTTGCTTGAGTGGTGTTGCTGTTCGTGTTGTTGCTGGCGTTGTTGTTGTTGTTGTTGTTGTTGTTGTTGTCGGTGGTGTTGTTGTTGCTGTAGTTAGTAGTGTCGTTGGTGATCTTGTTGTTTTTGCTGGTGGGTTTGTTGCGAGTGTTGCCGTTGTAGCTGTTGTTGCGGTATCTGTTGTTGTAGTCGTTGTAGTTGTTGTTGATGATGTTGCTGCGGTTGCTGCTCTTGTTCGTGCTGTTGTACATTGGGTCACGCGTTGGAGATGCCATATCAACGTCACGTGGAGCGTCCTTGTCTTCGTACATCATCTTGAAGAAGACGTCTTGATCAACTCCAATTTGGTGTAGTTGAGATGGGCCGGTCACTTTAACAGATCGTTCACCACCGATCATTTTGCAGATGATGTTGCCGTTCACGACGCGACAACTGCTGACGTTATCAGAAGAGTGGCATATGCGGAGTAGTACGACACGGGCTGGAGTGAGATCCTCTCCTATGAATACGTCGCTGAAGAAGTCGCCATAGAAGTCGGTGTCCGTAAAGGGCTTGTTCTGTCGGGCGTCAAGCACTTTGGCGTGGCTCTTTCGGCTGACAAAGCGTATGAGAACTTGTCGAGGGGAGATGTCGATCGGTCCAGCTCTATGACATACGCTGACATCGTCTGGGTCTAGGTATACGCCAAGACTGTCAAACAAACTTAGGAGCTTGTCCTCGAGATCCTCGTCGTGGGTGTAGGGGAGTCTGAAAATGCGAAGACTCTCACGTCTGGAGTATTGGGCGAGGTTGTCGAGGTCTTGGGAGTACTGATTTACGACTGTAGAATTGATATTCTTGATCATTTCTTCCACTTGGGATAGTCTGTTTTTCAGGTATGTGTTTTCCTTCTCTAGTCTATCTATGTCTTTTTTGTGATTTTCTTTTACATCCGAAAGATGTCTTTCAATTTGTATTATTTTTGCATCATGAATATTGAATTGTTCCTGGAATTGGTTTTTATATGTGTCAAATGATTTGTTTAAGTTATCCATTTCGTTTGGCATTTGTTGGAGTCGAGTTGGGGCTTTCTTTTCAAGATCTCTGAGTATTTTCAACATTTCAACGTTCACAGGCATGTACGACTGTTGAGAATGGTGTTCAGTCTCGGGGTTGGGTGTTAGCTCATCCTCTGTCTGGCTGGCATCTATCAGATCTTTCTCGTCCACCTCTACAAACAGCGGACTGGTGGCCCACGATTCGTCGCCGAATGAGTCGGACTGTTCGTACATTTCGAGTATTTCGGCATTTATCTGGCTACTATCGTGTGGATATGTGTTTATCTGAATGTCACTGTCGTTTTCTGTGTTCTGTGATTTAACATCTTCCGTATTTTTTATTGTCATTTTATTGGTTATTTTTGGTTTACTGTTTTGTTCAGTGTTGTTTGTTTGTTTTTGAGTATTTTTATTTGTTTCTTCAGTAACGATACACATATCAGGAGTGACGCAAATACCAGTAGCAGGGGCGGTTGTAGTTGCGTTTTCACTATCTTGTTTCTTTGTGTCGTCTTCTGGCTCGAGAGGTTTCTTCTTTTTGGGTTTGGATTTAGTGCGTTTTTGTACGGATTGTGGTATTTTTGAAGTGTCATCTTTTTCTCCTCCACTCTCACTGCCCGTCGACACTCTATCTCGTTTACCACCTTCTCGGTTGTTATCTGTGTTGTTATCAGTGCAGTTTTCCTTATGTGTTTTGCTTTTCTTTGTCTTGTTTTCGTTGTCTTTAGTTTCGTTTGTGACTGCAAGGTTTGTCATTATGCTGGATTCCTATAGCTAGGCTATATATGTTTTGTCGGTATATGTGTTAACTACAATTTAAATTAATTCGTTTTATATGTGAATAATTGATTATGGTTCACAGAGTTCACAGCATATAGCGAGTTTTTTAAACACTCGGTGTGTAGGTTACAAGGATAATTGGATTTCTATTCTTGTATTATAGTTAGGGAGTAGGCATATATGAGCAGCCAAATGAATCCTACGAGTTACACAATCGATAATATTATGCTACTTGTGTTGACAGACAAAGTTCACTTCAGCAAAGAAGTCTATAGTCTATGTTTACGTCGTAGGCTATATTATGCACATTGGTTCTCTAGAACCATATAGGGTAGTACTGTACATTGACTGTTATTTGTGCGTGTACGTATAACCGTAGGGAGCCTATACAGTTCAGTTATAGCTCCAATCCGATAGATTAGTAATGTAACAGTCTTGTCCGCTAAAAAATCAATAAATATTATGGACTATTGTACTCTTGTCCGGTAAATGTCAATCAGTCAATGAATCAATTACTGAAATAGGAGTGCCAGTTCAATATAGAAGTTAATCCACCAGTCGTTGGTGTGGGTTAGTATTCAATTCGTATTCCACAGTTCATATAAGATTACGATATCGGGGTCGATGCCCGACAAGATAACAGAATTGTTCGTTATAACAGCGGGTTTACTGCCAATACAAATCAATCAGTGACAGTATCTGTTTAAGCAGTCAAAACTTGTTGGACTGGATTCACTGGAACGTGCGAAATCGATCAATGACCGGCATTTGTAGTCTAGTCACTAATCGCAAAGAAGAACCGTTACTTTTGATCGTCAAATAGAGCACACGTGTGTAGTTGACCTACACTACAACATTCAGAAACTGTCAACTTTCATTTCAAACACGCGTTAGTACATACGGGCTATATAGTCTGTAATCAACGTGGAGAAAAGAATGTCACTCACCATGTAAATCCATGTAATTCCTGGTAACCTGTTGTATCGAGGCAGTATCTGATTCAGATCGTTGATTGGTCGACTTTCTGCAAATTGTCGGTTAGAAGTGTTTCATTGGTCCATTCCGGATACGTGGGATTTGTTGATAATGTCAATGGTAGTGACCGGTGGGTGGTGCGGTCACGGTATAATTGGGGACAAGTCGAAGACAGGAACGCTCAACCAATCAGGGTGCAGTCTGGTGGCGGTAGGCGTATACTCGGTAATCAGTACTGGAAAATCATTGGACGTCGCTTATTCAGGATAGTTAGTAGTGTGATCTCACCAGTGTCGTTGACCAATCCCGTGCACGATTGTGTAGTCGTGTAATCCGTTTGTAATTCGATTGAAAGAGACGAAGTTTAACTGAGGTAATTGACAGGTACAGGTAACTATCCTCTCCAAATTTGGCGGGTATAGGTAAGTATCCTCTACAAATGTCCTTTGTTCAACGTGAGTCTCAAAACTATCGACAGGTAGTATCGCGCTAAAACGGTCGCAATGTTCATTCGTCGAAAATATTGCGCGGGACGTCGTTGTTTAGTGGGCCGGGTCAATGACTTCGGGTATAATCCATGTACAAGTCGAGTAGAATCCTGTTAACGAGTTTGTAATCCTCCTTTGTGTAATATCCAAAAGCGGGCAAATTCTTTAGAAATAGATAACAGGCTACTCTAGATCGTCAGCGATTTTGCCACAACTTGTCAACAATATTTTTAGGAATAGCCTATCAGTAGAACGTAATAAACATACGTATTGTTCTTACACGCCACAACGGCACTAATTATCACACTCTAACAACGCCTATTACTTCATACACTTTACTACACAATTAAAGTCCACATCTGAATTGAATCATTCCAATTCCATCTAGAAAGTTTTGTTTAAATTTAGTTACTGTTGTGAAACACATCTACACTTTATAGTAAATTTAATGACTGGAAGAAATATTTCCTTGTTTCACTTGTAAACTATGTTTTTCCCTGTGTGAAAACTGAACTATAATAATATTGTACTTTCCCACAGCTAAATGTGTAATATTGGTACAAATGCAATTTCTGGCACAAAAGGAATTGCAAAATGAGGTACCGCTATCACTTACATATGTCTCTTTATTTGCATGACTGGTTTACTATTGATATTCTCAATCAAGAAGTAGAAAATATCACTGGGTTTTACCATAGTAGTAGGTGTCAGATACTGTATACAGTAAAATATCACACGCAACAATATGTACATTGCTAAGCCACAGTCCTAAGTAAAATACATTTTAACTACTTGTTCAGTGTTCACATCAAATAATGATTCACCACATTATCATACTATACCAATTTATATACAGGAGTATACGCCATTAAAAAACGCATTACATTTTGAATTGTTGAGATTTTGAAATCCATATTAAATAGCATTGTAAGCAAACTAACTAAGCATAGGATCTATATATATATTCCCACATAATACTTTTACAAATAAAGTCAAATCTGTACATTAAAATAGTACTTCCTTATTTCAAAAGCCCTAGAATAGTAAAGACCAGTCATGCAATATAATGGCTTTCAAGTTCTAATGGTTGGTGAAAAAAGTTTGTACCTACCATTTTGTAACAACACTACATAATCGCCAGATATAATACACTTTACATGGTAATGGAGTATATAGAGAAGACATTGCTAATGTGTGGCATCGTGCCCTTTATAATATCACACAGCGTAACTCTCCCATCTAACGAGAATATACACAATCTGTAGATGCGGTACCCACTTCTATAGCTGGGTCAACAGAGGCAGTGACATCAGATGTCTTATCTAATTACGTATATCACGCAGAATACCACAAATAGCCTACTCAGTATTCATTAATATATAAAGTATGCTACGATTTTTGGGGGTACCTGGGAGGGAAGGCGAATTCAACCCGGGACCTCTCACACTACAGTCCAAAGCACTACAGTTGTGCCACTATGGCATTAATAGTGACATAAATATACTCCCTGACTTCCCAGAGCGTTTATGGCTCGGCACGGCACTGGATACTTTATTTTATCGTGTACAAAATCTGGCCAGGCCTTGAGAATGCTGGAATGGTGCAGGTCTCGAGGTGGCACACATTACACTGATACACACAGGAGAGCACGCTTTACATTCCCGTGTTAGACGTGTAAACGAACGTGGACACGGTGCCGTCATGTGGTAGTGCTGATTTCTCTTATGTAATAGACCGAGTGCCGAGTACCATGCCACATAAGCTCGCTTTGGGGCCAATTTTTGTTATGTCGCGCATTGTGAGTGAAAATTAATAGTGTCGCGGGTTATTGACACGCTTGAGGTAAACATTACGTAATATTGTTTTAACATTCAAGTTGCGATCTCGCGGATTTCAGTGCGAGGTTTTTGTCCTAAAGTAGATTCCAGAGCAGGGGTTGTCCTGGGCCAAAAACGCCTGTGTATAAGGGTATAGTGATAGACGCTCACCATTGGTAAGGGCGAGGCAGTGTGCATTCCCACACGCTACTTGTATGACCGTCTTGGATGCTAGGGTTTTGATTAATCTGAAATACAGACAGTGACTTGTATTTTATGGCTGGGCCGATTATTATACCCAGTCTATTTAAGATTGATATCCGGTCCAAGCTGACATTTTATGTGGTCCTTTGAAAATAACAAGGTTTGCCTCAAAGGCCATTTTATGCCATGCCATTTAGAAAACTGCTAGAATTTATGTTGGACATATTTGTTGGTATTACACAATTACATCTGGTGTGGCATCTGGTCAGAATGGGTCACATCTGGAATATGCCAATGATTTATCCTTCATCTCGTTGTCCTTCAATCGGCAGTTGAGAAGCTTGTGCTAGATGGGGTCTTAGTGTTGCTAAGACAAAGGTGTTTATGACTGACTGGGTCCGCAGGCATACTAACGTATCCTTCTTAAGGGAGTCGAAGTTAAGAGGGTGGAGGCCGGCTTTTGCTACTTAGGGCACTGGATCGTTGCCAACGGATCCATTGAGTGAAGTGCAGGCGCGCATTAACCGGGGGCTACCCGGTCATGGGGCTGCGTGCTCAGATGTTTCATGGGGTGTAGACCAATATCAGGCAGCACCAAGTGTAGACTATTTGCTGCTGATGTCATTCCTTCGGATACGTATGGGCGCCGGGTGGAGACATGGCCAGTTTCAAACACTTTACTGCAAAGGCTGGTGGTGTTCCATAGCTGCTGCTTGCAGCGAATCTGGCGTATCAATTGTGGGATCATGTCAGAACAGAGGATGCTCCTGCTCAGATCAAACCAGATTTAGTTCGGAGAATTATTCTAGGATGAGTGAGGAAAGCAAACCCAGTCTACCCAGAGGTATCCTGGAGTGGATAAGGATTCAGAAAAATTTAGAATATCGTACTTTACCGCTTTTCATTTACTATTTTATTACAGAAATCTAACTTTGGTGTATAGTGAGGACTGTCGTGGGTTGCCAGGCCAAGTTGTCCCTCAGTATTGTCACCCCAAGCAAACACCTGGCCCGCCTCAGTAATGACGAGGCTATGACTTCCTCCTGCACACACGCACACGGCTGGCTGGCTCTCAAATGTCTCTACACATCCTGCCGCAAAAGGGGAAAAGTGGTATGGATTAATACACGGGTCATGTAATGGACTAATGGTAACTGCTTAGGATTTCGTCATATAATTATAAATGGGCTATTCACAAAGGAAACTGTGGTCACCACAAATAAGGAGAGCATCTCTGCCAATTTGGCCTAATGTTGTAATGAGATTTCATAATTGTGTGGGCTGGGCACCAAGTCTAGGCCTATGCATAGACTCCATTTTATCCGTCCAAAAATTATAGTATGTAGTGAACCTGGATTAATAATTACACATCTGACACACTTGGCAGAGTTACCATTATTTCAAATAAAATATTTTATGAATGATCAGGAAGCTTCAAAATGTTGCATTTGATACTTATTTTCCTTCAGATTTTTTAATGAAAAAATTAAATTTTACCATTGAAATGAATGGAGGACTGGCTGTC
>WNLI01072212.1:0-11001 GCA_025802215.1 Wirenia argentea
CGCGAAATCACTCAAAACGCCGATCGCACAGTCCGAGATTCGAACCCACGACCATGGGTATCAAATGAATGATAGCCTAACGCTTTAGCCGACTGAGCTATCCATCAAGTGGGTCACCAGCAAGCTGACAGGCATTGTCCAGCTGAAGACCGGGCGAAATGGTCGCAACATCGACAATCATTTGTGTTAGTTGCAATAAAAGATTTATAATAATCATAATACTGTAAATAACAAGCTCTAGAAGCATTGTGACTTCAAAGATCATGTTATGTATTACAAAGCAAAAGGCGTAATAAGTACTCATTATCTATTCGCACCACGACCTTGATTTTCGTTAATCACAGCTAAAGACATATTACGGCGTCTGGCTGTATAAAATTATATGATGTCTATTCTAAGCGAAAAACACGGTATAAAATTATGCGATATCTATTCTAGGCAAGAAAAACTGTATAAAATTATGTGATATCTATTCTAGGCGAGAAAAACGAATGTCAATCGGGCTATGTCTGCGATTGAACACAAGCCTTGGAACTCAATCAAAAGCCTTATATCAGGCACGATTTTTTGTCGCGGTAACTTTTTATGGGAGAATGGATACTGGATCATGTTAATGAATGTGAATTAATCAAGAGTCTTAGGATGTGTGATCGTTAGAAGTGAGGTTCAGTTCAGTTCAGTTTAATTTAATTTTTTTTGAGGGGTTAAATCCCTTCGCGCAGACCACGTTGCGGCCCCATTGTGCAGATCACGTTGCGGCCCCATTGCGATACCCTCAGTTACACCATTACTGCTGTAACATATCTATCGTATATGTATGCCATATGCCTAACATCCTGGTTTATGCAGAATCTGGTCCCTTACCGATGAGGAGAAGTCTAGACCAAACCTCTTATTCCCTCAAACAGCATTAACCCAACGCTGCATCCTAATGAGGCTAGGCCTATAGCAGAGGGAAGGAATGCCTCCTGGCTCCTTTGGTGAGGTTACCACCCGCTACAAGGGTTTAACAAGTTTTCCTTCTCGATAGAAATGAGGTACTAACATAAATATCAGCAATGGCTACACGATGTGAAATTTTAGCCGACTATTCATTCTGTTATTCCACCATCACCCTGACAATCGGTATTTGAGCGTGAATAGTGGAGTGGGAAGAGTGAGGCCTCAAGTGACAGTTGAGTGGCAGCCAGTCAATTGAGGGAGTGATTTATGGATCGGTGAGATCTGGCTTTCAGGGTCAGAGATGGCACATTATGAGTCGGTGAGATTTGAGTTTTGGAGTCAATCTTATATAATAATAGGTAGCAGAGCGTTTTTTCCTCAATGAAATGTGACATCTTAGTGTGGCATGTGGTAGTGTGACTCATTTCAAGGGAGCCTCACCATAATGGGCTGTCTGTGTAACACTCAAACTATGTCCAACACATACAGATGTAAAGTGACTGAAAGTTAGATCACAACCTGGTGAGTTTCTTGCCATGAGAATTACATAACAGTCACACAGGATTAGCTCAGACTTCAATGAGGAACCCCAAGATGCCAAAGCGGGCACGACCACTGAGCTACTACTCTCTATTATGCCATCCATATATGGGCTCCCAAATCAAAGATGGCCAACATAGTATTCAATATCGTGATCCCTTATATCGCTAATATTGTTGTCACGAACCGGTTATCGTAAACATTTCCATTTCCTGAGTGAATGCAAGTAATCCGTCATATACTCGTAGGTGGTTCAGTTATAACTACGGCTGACAGTTATCTCAATGAATCAGGAAAGACATCGCTCAATGTCACTGACATACACATTCATCATAAATATAATGCATTAATATACAGAACTTTCACATTAATCATGTCCAATTTGTTACGCACAAGTGTCTCGAAATGGGGTCGGGGAGATTGTAGGGGTTGGGTAGGTTGTGGGGGATGGGGTGGTTAAATAGGGTAGGGGAATTTGTAGGGTGTGGGGTAGAGGTGAGTGATGGTCTAATTTGGCAGACCCGACCCGACCCGAACCTGATGGACCCGAAACCCGACCCTAAAAATCAATATGAAATCCGACCCGACCCGAAAAAAAAATTTCAATTTTTTTTTTGCCTAAAAAGCTTTAAAAACACTTAAAAAACACTTTTGGAATTTTTTTTTTACCCGACCCGACCCGAACCTTATCTGACCCGAACCCGACCCGACGGCGGGTCGGGTCGGAATTCGGGTTCGGGTCGGGTCCACTCACCTCTACTGTGGGGTGGGGGAAGTCACAAAGACTGAAAAAACCATAATTACCAAAAAGGCTTGTACCTCTGTACGCAGTTTATCATAGACGCCAGAGGCTCCAGATCACATAGGACCAAGCAAGTGGTTTTAATCTGCGATCTTATCCACACGTAAGACAAGGCCAAAACCTGTATGACTGCCTTAAATTCACTTTTATAACTTGGCATATTTCAGCAGCCAAGTGCATGGAACCGCCTGAAACAACAACTGATTTCAACCCTCATGCCAATGTTCTTGGGAAACCACCCCAACTCTGGTACGTCTTACAATTTTTTTTATTAGAATAGTGTAATGTAGAATAGTGTAACTAACATTACAACATTGTTATCTATACCTCATTCTGAAATTTTGGCAGTAACATTTTCTCGTGAATCTGATTATATATATAGTATAGTCTTGGCCTCCATTGTGTCGTTTGTTTATCGAGTATAGTGTGTAGATGGGCACCGATTGTGCACACACATCATCATTGTGTATCGTTTGCATATTCCATACACTAATATGATCAATTCATTAGACGTACCTTCCATAAAAAATAGCCGAACTCAATCTAAACTTATTTTGTTCTACAAAGGCCTACAAAACATGGCAAATATCCCTCTTGAAGACTTCCAAAAGATGTCTTGATCTAAACAATATGCTTAGCCATTGGCCAACATTTTTAACGGATTTTAACGGATGTATTCAAACCCTGTACATTCAAAGACTGAAATTTGTTAGATCAAACAGCGTTAACATCTGCCGATAATTCCAGCAATAGAATTCTAAATTTTCAGCTCATGTGCTATCAGCTAGAATGTCTTAGGACTTTGCACAATACACGAATGCACATTGCACTATTACAAAGATTACAAAGATTAATCAATTGCAGGTATTGTGCTGCACTACGCCTGGAGTCACCAAGGAAACTCCAATACCATGCGAACACTGATCATGTACTCTATGGCCCAGTGGTATATGACGGGGGAGGCTCACGATCAAACCAAATTGTCTCGTATTTTGGATGTCGCACAAGACCTAAAGGTCAGTGTAATACTGTATATTATGGTAAAGGTTTTCCATTTTTCGGAGTTTTTGAAGTATACAAATACTGTACTCTTTGATACCATGAAACCATACCTATCCGCCACCTCTATCCTTCAGCACCCTCACTTAACTCCACGAGATTAAGAGGTTCAAATTCATATTCATTTTTTTATCACTAAAAAAGTAAAGCCTTGTCCCACCAATTCTGGTCCACTTCTGGTGTTTGCCATGATTTATAATGAGCTGCCTCCAATTGTCACGGTTCCTCACAGCCTTGACCAATTCCGTCACTGTCTTGATTTCAAACATCCATCTCCCATTCCAAGCATAATTAATTTTTCCAAGCTGGGTTTTTTGCATCATGTGTACAATGTGGAAGTTTTTGTTAGATTAATGCATTCAATGTGTGAAACAGGGTTTTCTCGTGCAAAATTGATGTTCATTCTTTTTTTGTTCTCATATATATATATAATTATTAATGTACTGTATTGTTAAAATCTAATATATTTTCTCCAGGCGCTGTCGATTCTGCTAAACTCATCACCGTTCGCATTTGTCATAGACCTGGGCTGTCTCGCATCACGGCGTGAATTTCTCAAACTCGAAAAGTGGCTCTCCGATAAAATACGGGATCATAAGGTGGATCAATAACATTTATTAAATTTTACTTAGCTAAAACCCAAATTAGTCTCTTCACTGGCGAAGTATTTTGCGTATACAGTATTTCGTATCGCTGTCTTTGTGAGCACACAACTTTTGGGTGGCATCATAATTGTCAAAGGTAGACTAAGTAATAAAACTATGGTTCCTAATAGCCTATTCATCGACCACAGAACTAGTATTCGCTGTTGACTGGCAAAAAGAAAAAGATAGTTTAGATTCTGTCCTTGCGTGACACAAGCTAATGTGGTCCATGATGTCATTTTTGGGTAAATGTGGGTTTCACAACATTTGCCATGTGGTTTAGTAACGGATTACATTTTGGTGTACCAAACTCGACTGCTTCAAACTTGGTGAAGTTATGTTGTGCAAGGGAGATAACGGCAAACTGTCGAATTGCCACCGGCACGAAATTCACTGTTGCGGTCGGGTCTCCGTAGCTCAGTGAAATTTAATATGATATATTATCTTATCTGAGCTATATGTTAACTTTACTTTTTGTACAAGCTCTGGTAGCCTTCATCAAAAGACGAGCTCCGCATCTGGTCGGTTCAAAAATGGCTACAGTTATATGATATACAGTATAGTCTTGCCCAAGTATACGCACCTGTTACCTGTGTTATAGCGTTAGTGTATGTACCCCACAGGAGAGTTTTGTACAAGCACTAGTATCCTTCATCAAAAGACGAGCTCCCCATTTGGTCGGATCAAAGGATGAGTCAACATCAGGAAAAAGTCTCCAACTGCCAAATGAAACGTTTCTCACCATCCTCTCATGTCTACGTGCTAGCATACTGTAAGTTCCAGTTACATAAGTAGATTGCTATACTGATATAGGTAACTAGAAAGATCGGTAGACTGATATTATTGTGAGTGATATAGGTAGGCCCTAGCTAAACTGGTAGGTAGCTAGGACACACATATGAACAGACTCCGTCTGGCAAAAGTCTCCAACTGCCAAACGAAACATTTCTCACAATCCTCTCTTGTCTACGTGCTAGCATACTGTAAGTAATACCGTAGATCGATAGATATGTAATGGGAAATAAACGGACAAATGGGTGTATGCAGGGATGAATTTATTGATGGATGGTCATCTGGCAAAAGTCTCCAACTACCAAATGAGACTTGCCTAACCATCCTCTCATGTCTACGCACCAGTATACTGTAAGTTTTAGGTATATTGGTCACTAAATGGTCAGACTACTGTACATAAAATGAACAGATCAGTATGCATGGATGGATTTATCGATAGACTGATGTGACAAAAGTTTCCAAATATCAACCAAGAATTTCTTTTCAATCATCTCAATGCGCAGTTATACTGTAAGCTTATTGTAAGTTTCAGATGGATAGGTAGACTGATAGATAGGTAGCTACGTAGATACAGTAGGTAGCTAGATATATATATATATGTGTCCCAGGATAGCAAAATGAGTCGGAACTCGGCCCATTGCTATAGTGTTAAAATGTCAAGTAATGTAATTTCATTGATTTTTTTTCGAAATTTGGATTTTTGCATTTTTAGTTACCTTGGGGTATCTAAATTCATATACAGATGTTCACTTGTCACCTACACCCCTATTTAGCACTCTAAACTAACGTTTTGTAGACCATACCTCCCTCAAAACTTGTTAAAAACACGAAAAAACCCTGAAAAAAACACTATTTCCAAGCCATTTTCATACTATTTTGACGTTAGGGAAGCCCCATGTATTGGGTATCACCGTAAACGTCAGTCTATCCTCCGTTTTGATTCGCCAAGGTCACGGGGAATGCCCGATATGATATCCAATGAAATGCCGATAAATCAGGACATGAATGTGACCTGAATCGATGCGTCTGCGATCACGTGATACGTCATGGGATGCACGTGACTTATCGCGCCGCTTCCATTGGCTAATCGCGTACCGGCGAGATCAAAATGGCGGATTTGTTTGATTTCACTGGATTTCAAGAAAAACTTTTTGAAAGAAATAGGCTGTTATTATCGCGAATATTGCAAGTTTTTATTAATGAGAAGTGTGTAAATTGTATCTAGACAAGTTGTAGTTGTGTAAGATTTCATTTAGACCTACGCAAGTGTGATTTTTGGTGTAATGTCGGACAGTTATTTTTTACTACTATGGTAATACTAATGTAATAGGCTACGGTAGTAAGGAAAACTACTACTAGTACGAGATAGTATTGTTTTATTTGCGAGTTTATGGGCAAATCATTAACTGATTAAGTAATTGTACAGACCTGTGTGGTGAAAACACTGGTAGTATTTCACTAATAAATTAATTTTTGTCAACATAAAATCCTTAATTTGCACATAAACTGGCAATGAAAATGATGTGTGGTTTTAGTATTACTAATTTAAGTATGAACTTTTGAGTCATAATACATATACATAGTATCAATGCTACATAAGGAATTGAAATAATGTCCCAAGCAAAGGAAGAATACATAGCCAAGGCTTTCAACAGTGTGAAGTTATGCAATCTCAATAATGTGGCCTCAAGCGATCAATGGACTGACTTCATAAGTGACTATTTTTGTGGGGAGAATGAGAGTGATTCAGACTCTGATACCTCATCTCATAGTGATTCTGATGATGACGATAATGATGATGATGTTGAACTTGATGATGACAATGGGGGTGATACGGGGATAGAGGTTACTAAGTCATGTGACACAAACATTGACAATGGGTCAAGTGATATGCTGGTGTGTGTGGTAGATCAATGTCAGGCTACTAATGAAAATGTTCCCAAGGATACTGGTCATGTTCCTAAGGATACTGGGCTGATAGTTGTAGATGAGGCAGCCAATGTTATCAATATGGATGAGGTGGTTACAGATGACATTGAGGAAGAGATGGGAAAAATTGACATGTTTACTTGTGGCGCATGTAAACTCAATCGTGGCTCAAGTTGTTACGAATTATTCGATCGTGAGTTTGTGAAGGACCTTCGACAGAACATGACTGCTATGTCTGATTTTGAAAAAGACCTTGTCCTACTTGGTAAAGTCAGCTGTAGCTTCACCAACAGCGAAAACACCAAATCATCTAAGCAAAAGCCTACTAAACGAAAACTACATTGCACAGAATATTATGTCAATGGCCTACGTGTGTGTCGGGAAACGTTCAAGTTTATTCATTGGTGAGTAGTGAGTACAATATTTTTAGACCAAATACTGTAAATACATGCTGGAATCTTAGTTAAAAATAATATTATGCACAATTACACATGGCCACATCATTGTGTATTTTTATTTCTAATCGAGATTGTAAATAATCTACCATGACGATTGTGAAAGTTTTACAGTGACATTGCAGTCATTAGTGAATGTTGAATTTATTTTATTTTCTTATTCCGCCCTTCTTTGTGACTTGTAGTTAGTTGTGTTACATTATTTAGTATGACCTATATTATTCTATACATTTCCATGAATCCTTCATTACTGCCTATATTCCCACCCGCGAAAGATCCAAAATAAAAATTGAGTAGTATTGCATAATACTAATGATCATAAACTGTATTTCCACAGCATCAGTCAGAACAAGTTGACAGCCATCCTCAAACATTACAAAGAATTCGGTCTCACACCGCGCTACAAAAAGTCTGGCGGAAGACGCAGTACGGATAAACGATTGTTAACATTCGATGATGTCAACCGTGTCGTGTCATTCATCATAAACTTTGCTGAAGATCATGCTCTCGTATTACCCGGTCGGGTTCCTGGTTTCAAGCGATCGGACATAAAACTGTTGCCATCCCACATGAGTAAAGCGAGTGTGTTCGTCCAGTACTGCAATGCCATGGATACTGTAGGTCAGTATAGCTGAAATACTTAGTAGGTGCAAATCTTAAATTGTACATAAAAAATTAAATAAATTTGTAGATTGATATACCGCCCATTCCCATACACGTTACAACCATACTAATACTAATACTAATGTTACAAATGTTATTGAACAGCCCATCTTGTTGTTGTAGCAGTCGAACCCACAACCTCTCGATAGAGAGAGACCAGAGCGCTCACCGCAATACCGACCTTGAGTCCATAAAATATACGAAATTAATATTCTTGCCAAAAATACACGTATGCAGCATACACGTTAAAAAATAAAATAATGCAAAATTGTAAATTCACTGCTGTCCATGCTGCCACATCTAAATGGTCATGTATAAAGGAAAGTAAAGTTTTGGGTTTTAGTGCTACTTAATACACAAGGTATTAATATTCTGACGTCTCATGTGCATGACAATTTTGCACAACAATCTCTCAACAATCGGCACCAGTCGGGTTACGAACCCATGCCCTTGAGATTACAAATCCAACGCACACCCGACTGACCTATTGGGGCATGTATTCGCATAATTTCACAGTAGGACTAATGAGGTTGAATATTATACGCAGGATACCGAGCCGTGAAGATTGATTCATTCCGACGACTCTGGCGTGAATTATTACCCTACATCGTTCAGACGCGTCCCATGACTGACCTGTGCTGGGTCTGTCAGAGAAATAACTCTGCCGTCTACAGAAGCGCCAATATGTCTGAGGAAGACAAATCACATCGCATTAAGTCTCAAGAGGAGCATCTCCTGAAGGTCACCCTTGAACGATCCCTGTACCAACAGATGGTAAACGAATCAAAAGTTGCTCTGTCTGATGCTGGTATTGTGTCGCTCTCTACCAACATACCTGCCTCCAGAGATCTTGTAGCACACTACTCGTTTGATTACGCGCAGCAAATACATTACCCTAGCGACCCTATGCAACCTGGCCCTATGTATTTTTTGACGCCTCGTAAGTGTGGATTGTTTGGTGTGACATGCGAAGGCCTTCCATCGCAGGTCAACTATCTAATCGATGAATCTGTGTGTATCAGCAAGGGATCCAACGCGGTGATTAGTTTTGTCGATCATTTTCTCTTGACGTACGGTCTCGGTGAAAAACATGTCCATCTCCATTGTGATAATTGTAGCGGGCAAAATAAAAATAACATGATGCTTTGGTATCTTCTGTGGCGCGTACTCCATGGTCATCACGTCTCCATCACTCTCAACTTCCTCATCACAGGCCATACTAAATTTGCACCTGATTGGTGCTTTGGACTAATCAAACAACGTTACAGACGGACGATGGTCTCGTGTCTCGATGACATTGCGGATGTTGTAAACGGCAGCACAACGTCAGGTGTGAACATTGCGCAGAAAGTTGGCACTGAAAACGGCCACGTTAACGTACCTCAACGGGACTGGCAGACCTATCTGCGACCGCACTTCAAGACCATGACTGGAATCAAAAAATACCAACACTTCAGGTTACTTCTCAATACATGCATGAGTAAGACGTACATGCATGAACGAGAGTTACAAGACCTAACAGCATGGATAAAATAACACCTACATGCATGAATTTAGTGCATGAATTTGAATGCTCGCATGGATATTGTATAAATTTAAATGATGTATTATATTAAATTACATTAAGTATTTATTACAGGACATGTGATCTTCATGCAATCTGCGGTCATGATTTCCACCTCACCCAAACATGTCACCTATTAACTCAGTGGAATGCAAAATTAATACACATCACCTCATTAGTTGAGGCACTCACTGGACATCATTCCCAAAAATTAATTATGGTGGAATCAAGATAGCCTACTAATTTTACACTAGTGTACTGTACGTATATTGCTTTTCATTCATAAAACATAATGCTTTGTCACGTTTCTAACAATCAAAAATCACACCCAAGATTCAAGGTTCTCTATCTATGAGCGAATGTTCTTTCTAGATGGATTGTCGTCGAATACTAAAATGTTCCCACCCAATGATTCTATATCCATGAGCGAGTCTTCCTTCGAGATGCCCAATGCCTAGATCACCCTGTATGACCCACTGTGTTATACATGCATACCCTTATATTAATATGACATTATGTTGACAGGATCAGTGCTGAACATCCCGGCTGTGTGTTCCGAAAGGAGTTTGCCGACTCAGACGAGGAGATGGTGTACCTACTGAAGGATGCCGCAGCTTTACCTCCAGTCGACCGACCCGAACATCTTAGTCCACCGGGACTCGACGATAAACGCCAGTCGTATCTATACCACAGTATTCGTGAATACTGTACACCACATACTATGGACATCACATGTCCAAAACCAGCTTGTGCTGTTACTGCCGATGATGAGGATGATAATAATAATAACATAGTTTCCAATGCCGTCGTACAATCCGTATCTTATGCTGTCACACCTGTCGTACCTGTCGTGTCCACGTCAGTTGTCGTACCCGCTACTGTCGCGTCAATCACAGATGATGTCGTTACCACTCCTCCTGTTATCCCAACAACCGTTAAAGTAAACCAAAAATCCAAATCCAAAAAGTCCAATACTCGACCACGAAAACGCACCAAGATCAATGATTCTGTTATCGATGATAATCCATCCGGTGTCGCACCTGTCGATATTGTGTCACATGTTGTCACTCCCGCAATAGACTGTACTGGCGAACATTCTAAAGGTCGTGCAAAAAAGCGACCCAAGAAATTTTCAGAATTTGAATGTTCATAGAACTACAATGATTAGGCCTATTGGATTTTGTTAATTTCGAACTTAATTACGGTATGTCATTATCTAATTAATTTTATACGCAGTAGGCCGTAATTTAATTATAATATTCATACATTTTATTATTTTTTATATCAATAGGATATAATCCATATTCTGGTTAAAATGTTAATCAATTTTTTACAATACCGGATGAATATGACTTAATTTACATTTTAAAGTAAATTGATTTCGCGTTTCGCAATTTTACCAATAATGCGAATTATTTTGACTATATTTAAATTAAATTTAATTTCATTAAAGTTATTTTTTACATCTTTTACATTTCCAATATAGTTTATACAACTCAAAAATTATTGTTGGTATGTTTTTACATGATTGTGTAACTGAAGACCAACTAATCAGACTAACACAGAAGATACAAAATGGCTTCGAAAAGAAGAAAGAAACAGTAGCTGTCT